>APFE030464612.1:0-17303 GCA_000404065.3 Pinus taeda | reverse complement strand
GCAACCCAGATTTTCGCGATTTGACTGTATAGAAAACAAATCCCCTACGAACTAAGAGATTGTTCCATCGTTTTTATTTCTATTTCTATATCTATTTCTATTTCAAGTTCAACGAAATCTAATATCACCCAAATCTGAAGGGTAGACAAATTGAAAGCAATCCATCAATGCCACAAAATCTGTACTACCTAACCAAATAATGGGTCTGAAATTCATCCTTTTTCAAATCACATTTGAGCCCATTTGTTGGATTTTAGTGTCAGATTTCCTTCCCATGTCATCCCTTTCCAGTTGACTATCTATGAATCTATTCGGAAAGACGTCGATGAAATATATAGTTTCAATTTTTACAAATAACTTAGCGCCAACTCTGTATGACATAACCCATCATTTTATATGAAAGAATGGCGTGGTTGTCAAGTTATCCTATTTGAATTTTTCTTGCATTCAACGACCTATGAACCCCAGCCAACGATATAAACACAGAGCTGAATAGCTACAATTAGTTATCCGTCATTATCAAGTTATCCGGTTTGAATTTTTCTTGCATGCAAGTACCTATGAACCCCATCCAATTAAAAGCAATCCATCCATGCCACAAAATCTGTACTACCTAACCAAACAAATAATGGGTCTATTCATCCTTTTTCAAATCGCATTTGGGCACATTTGTTTTATCTATAATTGTGAGATTTCCTTCCCGATCAATCCCTTTCAAGTTGACTATCTATGAATCTATTCGGAAAGACGTCGATGAACTATCCCATTAATTTTTATTGCATTCAAGGACCTATGAACTTCTTGTTTACGGAACATATCAAACCCTGCCTCTTCTTCTAGCCTTGATTTTAAAGGTTGAATACATACATACTGACGTACGTACTGCCGTTTTTGTAACATTGTGTTTCCGCCACCCTAACCCGATTTGGGCCAACGATGTGCGAGATTATAATACTATGATTATTATTATTATAGCGGACGTTTTCTGAAGTATTGTTGTGTTTGTGGTATACTTATGTGTTTGTGGTATACTTATATTTAGGGGTTTCTAGAATCTATGTTTATGATCACGGTGATTGTTATTTATTTTATATTTTTAAAGATTTTATATAATTAATTTATTGATTTTAAATAGTCTTGGCCATTAAGAATAAACATTGACTTTCGTGCGATCTCTTTCAACCGGGTTTCATACTATTTATATAAATCTTACACATTTTTATTAATTAAATTGTTGTTTTAATAATTACTTATTTATATTGTAATTTTTCTTACTTATTATTTCTTACATTATCATTTATATATTGATATTTGAATTATCATGGTAAAGAATGTATCAATAAGTATTATAAATGAAGAGAATGAAATGATATGCAATATTTGTTTGATTATTTTTAGTTTTCTTAGGAAGAGGAGGAGGAAATAATCACTCACTAAGTATTCTAAATAAAGAGAATGAAATGATATGAAATTTTAATCTTTTTTGTTTTTTCTTAAGTTTTCACAGGAGGTGGAGGAGGCAAAGGAAGAGGTAGAGGAAGACGAGGTGGAGGAGAAAGTGGTGGTGGACGAGGAGGAGGAGCAGCATGAGGTGGTTGTGGTGGACCCGGAGGCGGAGGAGGAGTAGGAGGAGGAAGCGAAGGTTGTGGAGCAGGAGGTGGAAGTGGATGTAGAGGAGGTGGTGGTGGACGAGGAGGAGGAGGAAGTGGAGGAGGAAGAGGTGGTTGAGATGCAGGTGGAGGTGGAGGTGGAGGAGGAGGAAGTGCAGGTGGAGGAGGTGATGTTGGAGATGGCGGAGGTGGAGGAGGCAGAAGTGGTAGAGAAGGTGGAGGTGGAGGAAGAGGAGATGCTAGAGAAGGATGTGGAGGAGGAGAAAGGGGAGGATGAGAAGGAATCAATGGAGGAGGTGGAGGTGGAGGTGGTGGAGGAGGTCGAGGTTGTGGAGGAGGAAGAGGTGGTTGAGGTGCAGGTGGAGGTGGATGAAGTGATAGTGGAAGTGGCATAGGTGGAGGCGGAGGTGGTAGAGGTGGTGGAGATGTTGGAGGAGGATGTTGAGGAGGAGAAGGGGGAGGATGAGGAGGAATAGGAGGAGGAGGAAGTTGTTGACGAGGAGGAGGTGTTGAAGGTGGAAATGGTTGGGGAGGATGTGGAAGTGGGGTTGGAGGTGGAGGTGGATGTGGAGGTAGAGGTAGAGGAGGTAGAGGCAAAGGCAGAGGTGGAGGAGGTGGTGGAGCAGAAGGAGGAGGTGGTGGGCAGGGTGGAGGTAGTGGTGGATAGAGTGGAGGTCAAGGTTGGAGGTGGCAGAGAAGGTGGAGGTGGATGTGGTTAAGGAGGAGGAGGAGGAGGTGGTGGAGGTTGAGGTGCAGGTGGTGGAGGAGGAAGGTGGTGGAGATGGAGGTGGAGGTGGAGATGGAGATGTAGGTGGAGGTGGAGGTGGAGTAGGAGGAGGTTGTGGAGGTTGAGGTTGTCGAGGAGGACGTGGAGGTTAAGGAAGAGGATGTGGAGGTGGAGGTGGAGGTTGAGGTGGAGGACGAAGAGGAGGTGTAGGTGGAGGAAGAGGAGGAGATAGAAGCGAGGCAGAGGTGGTGGAGGAGTTGGAGGTAAAGGAAGACTAGGTGGTGGAGGATGAGGAGGAAGTGAAGGAGGAGGAGGTGGTGGTCGAGGAGGTGGAGGTGGAGGTGGAGGTGGAGGAGGAGGAGGACGAGTAGGAGGAGGCATAGGCGAAGGTGGTGGAGGAGGTGGAGGTCTTGGTGGAGGAACGGGAGGTGGTGGAAGAGTAGGTGATAGAGGAGGATGTGGAGGAGGAGGAGCTGGTCAAGGAGGTGGAGGTAGAGGAGTAGGAGGAGGAGGAGGAGTTGGAGGTTGAGGTGGTGGATTTGGACGAGGGGGTGGAGGTTGAGTTGGAGGTGGAGATGGTGGTGGACAAGGAGGTGTTGGAGGTGGTGGTGGTGGCGTTGGAGGTGGAGATGGAGGTGGAGGTGGAGGTGGAGGAGTAGGAGTAGGAGGAAATGCTTCATCTGAGTCAACTAGTTGCTAGATCAAGGAAATGCTCATTCTCATTATCATATCAGAAAATTACATAGTAATGTCTTCCGTAAGTCTCAAACTCAAAAATGCTAGTGCTTTTACATCAAAAGTCTGAATCCTAATGAGGCTCTATGCCTCTTTATTTATACAATTGAATTCTCGACCAACTTCCTTAAAGATAGGGAGTCTCTGCTCCCAAAATCAATATGAATTGGTTCTTTCACTATCACTGGCTTGGCTACCTTTTGATCTTTATGACTCGGCCATTTGCAACCCCGAGCTAGTGTGATTTGATGGAGGAATATTCAAATGAGTGAGGATTAAATGAGGAGGATCTATGCCCTACAATATCTCCTCCTTGTCTAATTCAAATTTTTGCCCTTAATTAGCCAAAATTACCATGATTTTCTCTCAAAAACATTAGTCGACTAGACATAAATCTCATTTTTACTCATCTCATTAAGCAAAATATAATCAAAATGTGTACAAAATTATGAGAAGAGTTTATTTAAATAAGCTTGAAGGTGTATGAAGGTCCATAAAGTTACCTAATGATGAGGCTCATCACCACCTAATAGATGATGATGGTCATCCTTAATATTACAAGATAGGGCTTGTACATCACATTCGAGTGCCAACACTTGAGCAAGTTAATTCCACATAAGCCCTTTTCTTATTCTAAGGGTGATGTAGGGCACTTTTTGGTCATGAATATACGTTTGATGACTTGTACGTGATAATATGGAGCACTCATTAGCCCTTACCTCACATCTTGATGCCTTTTTGAGTTCATTTGAAAATTTTACTAAATATATGTGTGCATTTAGTGTAATTAAAATGAAAAAATACTATTGACTTTGTTATAATTATTTGTTTTATTTAAACTATTTAAATAAATTTTTAAAAAAAGTTTCAATTAAATAAAATTTTATGTTTAAAAGGTATAAAATTATAATAAAATCCCAAAAATATAAATAAAATATAGAAACAAATATGGTATATGTTTAAAATAAATAAGGAAAAACAATATGATGACATGCTCATAAATTCATTGATTGTTGAAAAATATATATTAATAATTATAGAATTAAATGCGTAAAAAAAGTACTTAGGAATTTAGAGATGGAATTAATAGACTATGATGGATTTAAATGTAAAACAATAAAAATACCTAAAATATTAGATATGATATTAAAACAGTTCTTTCTTGTTTCATAAATTTAGTTTAAAAAAGAAAATTAAATTCATGTTATATAAATTTAATAATTTAAAATTTGATTTTTTTTTGGTTTGTGATTAAATTTTGAATAAGATAAGGTTAAAAATGATAAAAAAATTATTATTCAATTGAGAAGTAAATGTGAATCTATATGCAGCATATAATAAATTATTATATTGAAGAAGAATAATATACACAATCAATAAGGTATAAATAAATTCCAAATTTATATGGAGAGTATAATCACTTATTCAATTGACATGTTACTATCATGGACATCTAA
Source organism: Pinus taeda (assembly GCA_000404065.3). Taxonomy (NCBI): domain Eukaryota; kingdom Viridiplantae; phylum Streptophyta; class Pinopsida; order Pinales; family Pinaceae; genus Pinus; species Pinus taeda. The sequence continues at coordinate 12,774 of APFE030464612.1, read as the reverse complement.
ATGATATTATTATAAATCACTTGGAAAACTATGGGTGAGACACTATTTTCCTGAGGAATGGACCAAGACATGGAATATAATAATTCTTTTCTCATAAATGTTATAATAGATTAATATATTATATGTGTTGTGGAATAATCATATATGACTACTTATATGATGTGAATTGGAACAATTTCGTAAGTTATATAAAGTAACAAAAAGTGATACCACAAGACAAAAATTAGCAGCCATAAAATTCATATAAAATACTAAGCAACATTAAGGGTAAAAAAAGTCGAATAAAGTATTGTAAAATGTGACAAAATAAAGTACTATAGAGTGTCGTAAATGATATTCAAATACAATTTATCATTATTTAATCACTAAAGGCTCCAACTATTTATACTTTTATCAAAACATCCAAAATGTAACTCCAACAAGGAGCAACATAAGATTTTGAATGGAAATATATGATTAAATGACATGTGAAATAGATGAATCTAACCACCTTTTTAAAGCTATGGTTATAATCTAGTCTGGAAATTTACCCTTCATATTTTTTCGATCAAATAGATTCTATTAGTTCTTTGAAATAAAACAACAACTTTTTTGAGGTATGCTTCTCCCTGACCTCATTCAACTAAATTTATTAACTAGGAGAAAGCTAAAAAAGGCGATACTAAAGTGCCAAAATTTACATTGTGTCCATAAAACAAATGCACAAAGCATCCAAAACACACATATAACACATATGAAAAGACATTCCATCAAAGTTTATGATGGGGTTCCAGTTCCTATCGAGAATTAAAAATGTTTGAGGGTCCAGGGGCCAATAAACATGAATCTCTAGGTGGTTAATTTGACCCTCAATATGATGTAGTCACATATTGGTCAATATTAGTCTTGTCCAGAATTATCTAGTTATTATGTTTTTAGTCAATCATGAATGTTATCACCTCATTTGAGTCATCATCTCTTTGTTTCGTGAGCTCCACCAGTAGTGTAGGAAGACTCTGCAATTACCTATATAAACATTATAAATATGGTGATGCTTCCACATGGCTAGGTGACGAAACATGTTCATGGGCCAATTCACCCTCATAAATAGCCTCAACACCCCCATCACCCTCCAGTTCTCCTACTCACCTACGATGGCCAACGAGGACTTTGTGAGGTCACCCACCTCACATGACATGCCCCCTTCATCTAAGAATTCCAATATATAGTCCAAAACACAAAGAACAATTTAATTCAACCACTAAAATATTATAGCTTGGTAATCAAATCCCGCTTCAAAGCTCAACAAGGTAAATGTTGTAAGGAATTACATATTCTTCCACAATTATCACTAAAGAATCACCCCCATGATTACAATATTTCCTCTTGAGTAGAGTACCCCAAGAAACCAAGGAAAAAGGCAGTGAGCCCGAGACCTGAAACTACATCTCTCAACCCCAAGAAAATTTGGTGATAGATATGTGCAACAAATACCACCAAAGACGAATCATGACAGGGACCATGAAAAATTCTTGAAAGCATAAAGATGAGGAAACCCAAAAGGAACAGATGACCACCACATCAAAAATTCCATTTACAAAGGAACTTTTAGGGCCTAGAGGCAGAGCCATATTTCTTACTAAACAAGGAAGATAATAAAACCACCCTAATTTAACTCCTACATCAAGAAAATTTAGTAGTTCTCTTGTGTGCACCATGTCCCACCATCCAAAGGATAGTTCACCATCCTTCAACTCAATGAGGTGAAGAACCATGCAAGTTAGGACACCATAGTGACCAAAGCACAAGCCCCTCTAGCTTGTATTATCCTTTCACTCTAAAGAAACCACTCGAATCAACATGTATAGGTTAGCGGTCTATGCATAGTCAACATTCCCCTACCACATTCCCAAACTCTCGTATCTAGAAAAATCAGCTTCTAAAAAAAATAATTATTCAGGCAATAATCTCATTTACATGTCTCTAGAATCTTTTGGGTGTCCTACGCAACTTGTCTATGGCCGCTGCCCCCATTGATCCACCATGTTTGGCCACACTCATCAAGGTAAACTTTAACCTTCATGCTATCTTAATTTTATAATATAATAAATAAATATTATTATATATATATATATATATATATATATATATATATGATTTTAATTAATCCACATGTTAATTTTTTTCACTTTAAGTTTATTAACTTACCAAAATGTTTGAAATAATTACTTTGTAAATTAAAATTTTAGTTTTATAATATATATATTATATATTTATATATATATATATTCTTTCAATGCATCACCTCCAAACTAAATGAAAAAAGAACTGGATATCTCTTTCATTTTTAGCCACACAGCACCAAATTGTTTTAATCATAATATTTTTTTTCATTCACCAATATAATATATAGATAGTTGAAATTTGGATATCTATCTATACTACTAAAGCATAGACACATAGAAACACACATTCGTGCCATATGTCAACTCCATGATAAATAAGGAAAAAATTACACATCTCCTACATTTTGACATAGACAACGTTAAAAGTTTTGAATCATTCGTTATAATTTTTTCAATTCTTTTATATACAAAATACATACTTGCCAATATTCCCTTTTTGTTAATGTATTTTAAATTCTACTTCATATAGATTGAGAGAATTATACATCTCCATGTTGTCATTGAATTAGAAAGCATAAATTAATTAAATGAGAAATATCCTTCACTTTATTTATTTATTATTTAGACTAAATTTCTTCTTGCCATCAATATTTTCGAAATGTTTGGTATGAAATTTCATTAAGTATTAAAGAAATTTAACATCTCCTTGATATTACTGAGTGGAAAAAAGTAATTAACAAAGGAAAAAATATATTAAATTCAATCTTTTTCTCTTTATATATGTTATGTTGGTATAAAATTCCGCCTAATTTGGGTGGAAATTTATGGTTTTCTTGTAATGCATTTATCATCACCATGCATTCACACAGAAATTGGTTCTCATCCAACTTTAATATGTCCAGTCAGTATGCTAATCCATCAATTTTCATGATGTCTAATCCACTGCTCCATATCCTCTGTAAAATCTCCTTGTACTTAACATTAATGCTTCATTCACTTACTTGGCGATGGAAAACATTATGTCTGTCTAAATATTTCTTATTTCTTTTGTCAGCCAACTCATTCCTGATTCATCACTCAGCCTATCATACACTTATTTCCTTCCAAAAGAAAAGCTACAATTCCCTCAGTGATTCTAAATTCCTCCTCCTCATTCTCCCACCTACTACTATGGTTTGAATTGTCGATGTGTGAACAATGGAGGTGATGGATGTGGTCGTGACGATCATTCCCATGCTATAGATTTTGATTAAAAAATCTAATGTCTTCATTCCAAATATTCATGAAAGCATACCACATAATGTGTCCTCCGTGGAAGTTGATGAATTAAGGAACCTAGGTGGTTGGCATTGGGCCCTAAACGTTTACTAGCCAAATAGTTATAGAAGCAACAACAAGCCAATGAAGCTTCCATAAGGAAGGTTGTTAATTCTAAGAATTAATAGTCTCCATGAATCTCTACGGGGCCTTATCCACTCCTTCAACATCTCCTTCTCTCCTATCTCACTCTACCGTTCCTACACTAGCTCCCAAGATGCTATAAACTCCCTTTCAATCTCACCCGCTTCCCTTGGGCCCTTCCCCTTCGATCATTATTGATTATATGCATCTGAAATGTCAAGTGAGTGGAGCAGCTAATAAGGCACAACCATAGCAAGCTTTGAGTTCTTATGGTTGTCTTACCATTGAGGAGGAGACAAAATATGAACTAGCACAATTCTGGCCTGATAGCGCACTTGATGGCTCAACAACTTCTAAAGGAGAGAAAAATGTTTGAAGCATCTTTTTGAATGGCTTGTATTCTTAGACCTAAGGAAAATTCTCACCTGCTTTTTTGTATTATGATCACTGATTATGTATGCTACTAACTTTGGATTTGTCGTGAATATATATTTCTTTAACCCTAGATTTCGAGCAATGACCTATCAGTCTCCCATGGTGGGAAGATGGTCTGAAACCTAGATCGACCAGAAGAACTAACATTATTATGGTTGTGTAAATTTTGTACATCATTTTTTCTAATATGAAGTTCTTTACATTTTTACAATATATATATATATATATAATTATTTTATTTAAGGTTCAGATTGAAATATTTTATATATTATCAACATCAAAATATTATTTTGAAATATGTATAGAGTAGATATTGAAATATACTAGTCGGAATGAATATTCAAATTCTAATTGGGTGCATCATCCTATCATGGAACATGATGTGTTACCTAAAGAAAATGTATTGATTATCTCTCTAATCATACCCATTGATATTCTTTGTAAACTCGGGATCATAGAAAACATCATGATTGTAGTGAATTTCACTCCAAATGATATTTATACCTATATTACTCTTTTCATATAATTCTAATATGTATTCACTTCTACATATGAAGAGTTATGTATCATTGATAGCCATATGCATGAAAGAAATAATCTACTCAAGAAAGGACTTCACCCAATAAACCCTCACAAAGTTGATATCCTTAAGGAAGGTGTTGAAAAATTACTTAAATCTTAGTTCATATGTCTATTTTCCTTAATTTAATAGGATTCCAACATCATTCTTGTCACAATAATTAATTCTTTCATAAAGTAGCCTGATCCTTCTATAGAAAATCATTCCCCACTAAACAAACTCAAATTGTATATAAATACATTCATTTTTTTTAGGTAAGCTTTGACTTTCCATAAATAAACACAGTTGTTTCAATAACAGAACGTATCCACAAATAAAATTACTTGCTAGGGAAATTTAACCTCTCCACAAATAAAGTCAGACACTATAACAAACTTTGTCTTTTCACAAAAGAAGGATCTGACATCCTCCAAATATGAAACTTGAACTTCAATGTAGTACTACTCAAAAATATGAATGATACCTCCCATTAACCATATTGAGTGGTTGGCTTTAGCACTAAATAAAAATCCTTAATGAGGTTCTCATCCTTACAGCTAATCTCTTAGAGCTCTCAAATGAAGTATGAAATATAATAACTAATATAGGTTCAAAAATGAGCTACGATTCTCCTTTTCTAACTTGTATCATCACAATATGATGATTCAATAGCACGGGTCATAAAAATACCATGAATCTCCCCTTTTTATCTCTTTCCTACTCAATAATATAAATGGATTTCAATTTCAATTTTTTATTTTTCCCATAATCACTTAATAACACCATTTAATTTAACTATTCATTCTCACTTCTAAATGTTTATGTATTCACTTGAATGATAGCCAAACAATTTAATTAATTGATCCCTATTTTACTTCTATATCCTATGGGAATCAAATAGGCCACTCAGTTAGTGGCCATTCAAAGAAAGGGAAATTACATTGTCAACCCTCTCAAGGTTGACCAAATCATTAATATGGTTCATTCATATACTCTTACTAAGCTTTACAATTTTCAAGAGAAAGAGAACTTTTTATATCAATTAACTTCCAACTATGTTGAGGTAAGAAAAGGTTTCATGCACCTTCTCAAAAAGGCACTATTGTGGTGGCTACAATTGAACGACACTACTAGGAAGGCCCAGATTAAAGTGGTATGCATATGGTATTCTATACATGACACATTACATTATTCGCTATATTTGAAATTCATTCTTTATGAAGGTGGTAATTGGTCATGGCGATTTCAACATTCTCATCCTCATCCTCAAGATTGGGTTGGAAAGAATTACCCTCCAGGTTTATGCCACCACAATAATGAGGAAATAAAATAATTCCACAATAAAAAAACCAAAAATAAAATGCAAGAGATGGTTGGGAAAATATTTAGCACATAAGGAAATCCCAATATGATCTCTACTTGCCTCATTATTCATCACTCAGTATTTAGAGTACATGATGCTACCCAAATAAAATGAAACCCTTGTATTTTCCCAACCCCAATGAGAAATAAAACAAAACAACTTAAGAGGTAATGAATTTAAATCTATCAAATGAAAAATCGAGCTTGTAAACTATCTAGCCATATCAAAGCATTATTATAAGGAAGTAAATGGTGTACTAGAGTAATGGAAATAGAATTCTAAGAAAAGGGGTAACTAGTGCATCCATGACTAATCCCTACTTGCATATATACACTCTAGATGTTGGACCACCATTAGTTGGTAACTTGGCTACGACACCTAGCCTTGAAGTCTTTCCCAATACATTACCACATCTACACTTGTACACATGGACTAACGTTTGGACTAGGTCCTACAACTTCCCCTTCAGGGTTAGAAACACATAATTGGGTTATCCACTGATCCAACACAAATATAAGAGAGGCAACAACAACATGCCACTTGGTCTAGTTAGATACTTGATGTTGATAATTCTGTGAAGTATTGTTTGTGTATCTGACATTATGCATGGTCCTCTATGATGTTTCTATGGTTTGAGTTACCTAATTATTGATTGATTGGAACTTTATTATAAGGATATTTTGTGGGATGCTTGACATCATAGTAATATACAATGTTATAAGTGATTTCACCACCTGCTAAGTAGCGGAGTAGAAGTTGTACTCTCCAAACCAGAGAGAGAGATTAACTTTGATGGTGAAATATTTCCTACCTAGGATAGGGAATTAGACTGATTGAGGGATTTATATAATTTTTGACACTACAATGAATCCCAAAATGCTAGACCATTGAGCCTATGATTCTTAAAATTGGAGATATTGATGATTTGAAGAGTGAACCTAGGATTCCCCTAGCATGGTGTTGACACTATTTGATACGAATCACTTCATCCACCTAATAGATGATGATGGTCATCCTTAATATTTCAAGATAGGGCTTGTACATCACAATGGAGTGCCAACAGTTGAGCTAGTTAATTCCAGATAAGCCCTTTTCCTCTTCTAACAGTGATGTAGGGCACTTTTTGTTCGTGATGTCTTGGCATAAAGATACCTTCGATGGCTTGTACATGATAATATGGAGCACTCATTAGCCCTTATCTCACATCTTGAGGCCATTTTGAGTTCATTTGAAAGAATAACTAAATATACGTGTGTATTTAGTGTAAATAAAATTAAAAAATACTATTGACTTCATTATAATTATTTATTTTATTTAAACTATTTAGATATATTTAAAAAATAAAAAAGTTGCAATTAAATAAATCTTTATATTTGAAGGTATAAAATTAAAATAAAAATCTATAAAACTAAAAATAAAAAAAATAAGGAAACAAAAGATAGAAAAAAGAATGGTATATGTTTAAAATAATTAAAGCAAAACAATATGATGACATGGTAATAAATTCATTGATTGTTGAAAAATATATATGAATAATTATAGAATTAAATGCCACAAAAAAGTACTTAGGAATTTAGAGATGGCATTAATAGATTATGATGGATTTAAATGTAAAACAATAAAAATAGTTAAAGTAGTAGATATGATATTAAAATAGTTTTTTGTTGTCTCATAAATTTAGTGTTAAAAGGAAAATTAAAGTCATGTTATATAAACATGTTTCTAATTCCGTAGCTCCTCTAGCAGTGTGGTAAGACTCTGCAACTACCTATACAAACATTCTAAAGATGGTGTTGATTCCACATGGCTAGGTGATGAAACATGTTCATGAGTCAATTCACCCTCATGAATATCCTCAACACCCCCATCAGCCTCCACTTCTCCTATGCGCCTGCAATGGTCAACTAGGACTTCGTGAGGTCACCCGCCTTGCAAAACATTACCACCTTCATTTAAGAATTCCACTATATAATCTAGAACACAAAGACCAATTTAATTCAACCACCCAAATGTTGTATCTTGGTAATCAAAACACACTTCAAAACTCAACAAGATAAAAATTGTCAAAAATTACATATTCTTCCACAGTTATCACTAAAGAAGGACCCCTGTAATTACAATACTTCCTCTTGATTAGAGTATCACAAGTAAACAAGGACAGAGGTAGTAAGCCTAGGACCTCAAACTACATTTCTCAAACCTAAGAAAATTTGGCGATAGATACGTGCAACAAATACTGTTAAAGATGACTGGGACCATGACAAATTTTTGAAAGCATAAATATGATGAAACCCATAAAGAAGAGACAACCACCACATCCAAAATTCCTTTTAAAAAGGAACTACTAGGGCCTAGAGGCATAACCATATTTATTACTAAACAGGGAAGAGAATAAAACCACCCCATTTTAACTCCTGCGACAAGAAAATTTTAGTAGTTCTCTTATCCCCACCATGTCTTACCATCCAAAGGATAGTTCACCACCCCTTTACCCACTGAGGTGCCAAGTTGTGCAGATTAGCACACCATAGAGACCAAAGAACAGGCCCCTCTAGCTTGCATTACCCTTTCACTCTAAAGAAACCACTCAAATGAGCATGCATAGGTTAGCGGTCTATGCATAGTCAACATCCCCCTGCCACCTTCCCAAACTCCAATATCTAGAAAAATCAGCTTCTAAGAAAAAAAAAAATTCAGGAAATAATCTCATTCACATGTTTGTAGAATATTTTAGGTGTCCTATGCAACTTTTATATGGCCCCTGGCCCCATCGAATCCCCATTTTTGGCCACACTCATCAAGGTAAACATTAACCTTCATGTTATTTTAATATTTTAATATATTATATATATATTATATATATATAAAATAAGTAGTCATATATATATTCTTTCCATGCGTCAACTCCAAACTAAAGGAAAAAAGAACTGGATATTTCTTTCATTTTGAGTTACACACCACTAAAATGTTTTAATCATAATTTTCCTTTTCATTTACCAATTTAATATACTATCATATATATATATATATAGTTGAAACCTGGATATTTATCTATACTACTACAACATAGACACACAGACACAAACATTCGTATTGTATGTCAACTCCAAGATAAATAAGGAAAACATTACACATCTCCATCATTCTGAGATAGGTGCCATTAAAATTTTTGAATCATTCTTTATAATTTTTTCAATTCTTTTATATAAAAAATACATACTTTCCAATCTTCCCTTTTTGTTAATGTATTTTAAATTCTAATTCATATCAAATATTGGAGGAATTATACATCTCCATGATGCCATTGAACTAGAAAGCACAAATTAATTAAATGAAAAATATCCTTCACTTTATTTATTTATTGTTTACACTGAATTTCTTGTTGCCATCAATTTTTTCTAAATGTCTAGTATGAAATTTTATTAAGTATTAAAGAAATTTAACATCCCTTTGATATTACTGAGCAGAAAAAAAAGTTTAACAAAGGAAAAAATATTTTAAATTCAATTTTTTTCTCTTTATAAATGTTAAGTTGATATAAAATTCCCACTAATTTGGGTCGCAATTGATGGTTGTCCTGAATGCATTTATCATCACCATGCATTCACACAGAAAGTGGCTCTCATCCAACTTTAATATGCCCACTCAGTATGCTAATCCATCAATTTTCATGTTGCATAATCCACTGCTCCATATCCTCTGTGTGATCTCCTTGTACTTAAAAATAATTCCTCATTCACTTGCTTGGCGATGGAAAACATTATGTATGTCTAAATATTTATTGGCTCTTTTGTCATCCAACTTGTTCATCATTCATCACTTACCCTATCATACTGTTATTTGCTTACAAAAGAAAAGCTTCAATTCCCTTAGTGATTCTAAATTCCTCCTCCTCATTATCCCACTTAATACTATGGTTCAAGACAGAAGATGTGTAAGCAATGGAGGCGATGGATGTAGTTGTGATCGTCATCCCCTTGCTATATATTTTGATGAAAAAATCCAATGTCTTCATTCCAAATATTGATGAAGGCATACCACACAATGTATCCTCCATGGAAGCTGATGAATTAGGGAACATAGGTGGTGGGCATTGGGCCTCAAAAGTTTACTAGCTCGACAGTTATGGAGGAAACAACAAGCCAAAGAAGCTTTTAGCATTTTTAAAGTTAGTTTTGCTTGAAATATACTAGAGATTTAATTTAAGGTTCATGTCTTGAATTAAATATTAAATTATCAATCTCTTCTCCACTGTTGGAAATGAAAGCTAGAGTCTCATGAATCCAGAACATATCTCTTCACATACCTAATATCCTACTATTAAATGATGGGTAAGTCATTTAGGAAGCTTTCCTCTATGTACACATATACTCATTCAAGTACATGAAATATCTTTAACCTTTAGATCTGATAAATTGCCCAAGAATTTGAAGCATTTTTCAAGTTCAAAATTTTCTTTTTATTTTGTTTAAAAAATTTGTTATTCCCTTAAACATTTATAGTTCTTGTTCTATTGTTTAGTGATCCATTTTTTTGTGAATGACTAGTTTCATCTAATTATCATTGATTTAAAAAGGGCTGGGTTATAATTAATGTGGTTTCTTGAATAAGAAGCCTTATGTTCTTTGTTTATGTTTACTCGAGAAACATAGGATATTAGGAATCATATATGAGTTTGTTTATTTTTGGGTATTACACATATTTTGTGTAATTATTATTACTTTTTTATATATCTAATGATTTAGGTAAAACTATTTAATTTCCAATTAAGTTTCTTGCATGACCGAAGCTTCTTCACTTTTTAGATAATCCACTATTTATCTTGTATTTTATTTCAAAATATTTATTAGGAAATGGAAATATGTTCTACTTGGTTAGTTGTATGGAAAAATGACCTATGCTCTAGCTTCCTATGTGGTCACTGTAGGGGATCTATTATCATGGCAACCACGACATTCCTTTAATGAAATGATACTTTTGCTAGAAAGGCTAAATTTTAAAATTTTGTGTTTATTTTGTTTAAAAAAATTGTTAGTCTCTTAAACACTTGTAGTTCTTGTTTTATTGTCTAATGAGGCATTTGTTTGGGAAGGACTCGCTTCATCTAATTATCATTGATTTAAAAAGTGTTGGGTTAAAGCTAACATTGTTTATTGAATAAGAAGCAGTTTTTTTTTTTTTATTATGTTTACTTGAGAAACATAGGATATTAGGAATCATATATGGCTTTGTTTATTCTTTCGGTATTCCACATATTTTATGAAATTATCATTACTTTTTTTTATATATCTAATAGTTTAAAGACAAAAATTTAATTTCCACTTCACTTTCTGGCATGAAAGAAGCTTCTTGGCTTTTTAGATAATCCAATATTTATCTAGTATTTTATTTTTATGCATCTCATTAAGCAAAATATAATCAGAATATGTAAGGAATTATGATAAGAGTTGATTTAAATAAGCTTGGAGGTGTATGAAGGTCCATAAAGTTCCCCAATATTGAGGCTGATCACCACCTAATAGAAGATTATGGTCATCCTTAATATTACAATATAGGGCTTGTACAACACATTCGAGTTGCAACACTTGAGGTAGTTAATTCCATCTAAGCCTTTTCCCTCTTCTAAGGGTGATGTAGGGCACTTTTTGGTCATGATGTCTTGGAATTAAGATACCTATGATGGATTGTACGTGATAATATGGAGCACTCATTAGCCCTAACCTCACATCCTGATGCCTTTTTGAGTCCATTTGAAAATTTAACTAAATATATGTGTGTATTTAGTGTAATTAAAATGAAAAATTAGTATTGACTTTGTTATAATTATTTGTTCTATTTAAACTATTTAAAAATTAAAGATAAAAAAGTTGGAATTAAATAAAATTGTATATGTAAAAGCTATAAAATTATAATAAAATCTCAAAAAAAAAGATAGAAAAGAGCATGGTATATGTTTAAGATAAATAAATAGAAACAATATGATGACATGCTCATAAATCCATTGATTCTTGAAAAATATATATTAATAATTATAGAATTAAATGCCAAAAAAAAGTACTTAGGAATTTAGAGATGGAATTAATAAATTATGATGGATTTAAATGTAAAACGACAAAAAAACCCTAAAATATTAGATATGATATTAAAATAGTATTTTGTTGTTTCATAAATCTAGTGTTAAAAAGAAAATTAATGTCATGTTATATAAATTTAAAAATTTAAAATTCAATTTTTTTGGTTTTTAATTAAATTTTGAATAAGATAACGTTAAAAATGATTTCAAATCTAATTATTAAAATAAATCTATTTTTTGAAATATTAAAAACAAAATGATTTTTCAGTTGAGAAGTAAATGTAAATCTATATGGAGTGTATAATAAATTATTAGATTGAAGAAGAATAATATCCAGAATCAATAAGGTATAAATAAAATGCAAATTTATATCGACAGTATAATCACTTATTCAATTGACATGTACTGTGAATAAGTACTATCATGGAAATTTAAATGATATGGTTATAAATCAATTGGAAAACTATGGGTGTGACACTATTTTCCTGAGGAATGGACCAAGACATGGAATATGATTTTTTTTTTATCATAAATGTTATAATATATTAATATATTATATGTGTTGTGGAATAATCCAATATCACTACTTATATGATGTGAATTGGAACATTTTCATAAATTCTTTAAAGTGATTTCACAAGACAAAAATTACTAGCCATAAAATTCATACAAAATAGTAAGCAACATTGAGGTTAAAAAAATTCGAATAAAGTATTGCAAAATGTGACAAAATAATGTAGTATAGAGTGTTGTAAATGATATTCAAATTCACTTTGTCATTCTTTAATCACTAAAGGCTCCAACTATTTATAATTTTATCAAAACATCTGAAATGTAA
>APFE030464611.1:0-12489 GCA_000404065.3 Pinus taeda | reverse complement strand
AAGAGACTATTGGCAGCAGGTAGCCAAATCTGACAAGCGGTGAGGGTACATGCAAGATACAAAGCAAGGATTAATGCAAAGGAGTAATGCAGAGGAGTGTACTGACTACATATATATCATCAAACATCTCTGACTACATACATATCATCAAACATCTTTCATCCCACTTAGGATGCCTTGCATCGTGCCTGGTTAGTCATAAGATCTGTTGGTCACAACCTCAATAGCTTAAATAAACAAGTGGTAATACTCTTCATCTTCTAAGCTATGTAATAAACAAGTGAAAGGGAGAAAGACACGTAGGATGGAATGACTTTCAGTTCTTTCAACCATGAATGTCATTGAAGACGAAATGATATGACAATGATAAGTAAACTTTGAAGCTACATTAAGAGGTGTATTTCAAAAGACGTGCTTTGTTTTCCATACCTAGCCTCCAAAGGGTTATGCATCAGATGGATTCTTCATGCGGTCCTAATATTCTATCATACCTTGGGTTTCTTGGTCTGTTTATTTTTCTCCTCAGCTCCTTGAGAATCATCTATCATGTCATCTTTCTTCATGGCTTGTGAGAGACATAATTGTGTAGTTTCAACAGGCAGTGACTATTGCGGGATGAAGCTTTGGGATGACACATTTACATAGTTTTAGGATGTAAGGCACTACTTGGGATGAGGCCCTGGGAGGACACATCTATGCAATTTCAAGATGCAAGGCAGACTAGGTAGTCAAGGGACAAAACTGCACAATTTTTGGAGACATTGGGTTCCGGCTGATGGAAGGACATTGGAGGAAACCACTGTGCATTTTTGAATGGTAAGGGAGGTTGGGATTTCTGTGCATTAGACAGTTCGAACAAGCAACGGAAAAGCTTGAGGGTTACATATGTGAAGTGTGTAGTTAGGGAAAGTTGGATGAGGCTAGGTTGCTAAGGAAACTCCAAAATTTAGCTAAGTGTGGCATCAGTGGAACTTATGTGAATAGTGATAAAACTTCACTACAATCACACACTTGAAAACTTATCAATACAACATAGACCATCCAGAACATATAACACATACTTCACTTAATGAAAAAAACTTTGTGGCAGCTTACGATAAGTGCAGCTTCGATTATAGACTTTGGGAGGATAAAGGCGACACTTGTGTAAGAGTGTGTGAAATGAGTGTTAAACATGTCTCATTCTCATAAATATTTCCCCTCGAAGCAAAACAAGCCTCCCTTTGCATGACAAGCGATTACCCCCATGCCCAAAGATGACACATTCTATGTAAAGATAAAATCATAAATGACTCTTAAGATCAAAAAGGGGTGCTTGAGATCATCAACTTACCAATAAGTGACTAAGGAATGATTAATCACAATATCCTTAGTAGGCTTTGAAATTTAAGTGTAGGCCAAAATTTTGGAGGGTGTTGCAACCTCTAAAATAGAGCCTTCACCTTCTTGCTAGCTTCTTTTTCAACTAGTGTCTTGAATTCTATGAACTCAGAGAATGTCTCATCTTTATTCGACGTGAAGAAGGTCCAACACTTCCATGAGAAGTCATCAATAAAAGTGACAAAATATTTGTCTCTGACAGTGTAGGTTGTCGAGAAAGGTCCATAAACATCATAGTGGATCCTTTCTAGGACTACATGTGCTTTGTTGTCCTGATCATGGAATGTAGATTTTATGTACTTTTGTAATGCACATCCTTTACATATATCCTATTGCTTAAGTGCTGCTTTAGAGAGGCGAGTGGTTATTTCTTATATAATATTCAAGGTACCATGATACAAATGACCAAGTATTTTGTGCCAAAGTTCATCGACATCGCGACCTTCACTTTCTCTGCCTTAGTGCTTAATGTCACACATTCTTCCACATCTAGCTTATATAGGTTCTTCACACGAACCCTGATTTGCTTCACCTGGCCCGTGGCTACGTGTCTGAGGAATGCTTTTCCTTTGTTGAATATCACTTCACAACCATGGTAAACCAATCACTCAATGAATTCAAGTAGATAGACCCATAATCCTTTACCTTTACCTTTTTTTACTATCACCTCATATTGAAATTTTGAAGACAAAATATTTCTTTTCTCTTAAAAAATTGTCTTAAAGTCCCCCTCCATGTAGTAGTGCCGAATGCAACAATAGAAAAGTTTTCTCTAATCGTATCAGCATATATGAAAGGGACATAAGAGGAATTGATGTCCGAGAAATCTTCTCAGTAAAACTTGTTACGTTATTCTTAGTCGACTACCCCCACAAAACAAAGAGCCCAACAAATCATTGTCTTTATATAAGATAACATGAATGGTAGTAAAATAACAACCTCGGTATAGGTGCAAGACAATAGTTGTCCACAAGCTGGCCGACTTACGACGCATTGTCACAGTCAATTTTTCAGTTGTAATTAGATAATATCATCTTAAATTGGTATGTTTGTGTCTTAATTGTTAATTGTATTAAACATAGTTTTTTTTTTCTAGGTAGTACTGATCTATTAATATAATACAAAAAAAGTTACAGAGAAACCTGATCTCAGAGATGTTAGGCATCAGTCATCATCACAAAATGCAACTGTTGGTATTGGACTGCCCCAACAGAGGAGAAACTAGTCTAAGAAGCTTTGAAGGCTGCCCCTGTTACGAGGGAAACCAACCATTGAACCAGAATAACTATTTCAAAGTAGACTAGTTTTCCAAAATGAACAAAGAGGAATGCAATCGTGAACCAAAAATATAGGTACATAATATTTCCACCTGGTAGTGAGTCAACCAGAGAATTCAAGACACTTGGCGTGAAGATAGAACACATACAGACCACAAAACCATGAATCGTAGAAACATATCCACCTGGAAGCTGGACACCTTTGCAAGAGACCAAAAACCACAAAAAGTGAGATGAATCCACCTAGGAGCCGGAGACCTTTGCATGAGGCCACGTGATAGGTTGGTGGTTCCTCCAGAGCTAGCTCTTCGTCAATCCGGCAGGCAAACTGATACCAATCGTCATCCTCTTTAGACGTGCCATGACCTTGAACAGTTGGAGAATCTACAGTGCCTTCAGCATGCATCTGTCACTTACCAGCTAACCCGGCTTTATCTTTGTCATGTAGAGCCTTACTGCTTTCACCTTACTGCTTGTTGTTGATCCCATGACTACCTGTCTCTTCCCTGTTCTGCTTATTCCCATGACTAGACAAAGTAGCTTGCGTCGCAGACTCTTACCTGAAAGAAATTGTGACGGTAGCAGTGATTGTAGGCCTATTTAGTGAATTGCAGAAATTAAAATGTGTGTTGTGTGGGCTAGAAAGAGGAGGGAGTGGGAGATCCATAGTGTGGACAACATTGTCCCTCCAACCTCTCCCACTTCTGGTATTTAGGTAGCTATGAGTGGGGTTAATGAGCGAGTTGGGCAATTCATTAGTGGAGTCCAAGGAGTTAGAGGTGGAACTGGTAGAAGCTCATGGCCGGTTAAAACCTCCAGACGAACCTCCATGCCTACTGCACATATGGTGCCTAAGGCGAGCCATGGCATAATTGACAGCAGAAGAATTGGAATGAAGGCGAAGATGAGTGGGAGCAGGGGTGGGCGAACCATAGTCAAGAAGACAATGATGGGAATGTGAAAAATGAAAACCATTACCAAAATTCTACTAAGGGAGAATTAGGCAGCGACTGCCTGTAGCAGTTCTGAAACATGGTTCAGCCGCTTGTGGAGGACAAATGCCATGGAGAAGGGAAGGAGTGACAAAATGGTTTGCAGGGGCCATGGTGTTGAAGGAGGTGAGCTCGTCATAACTTTCGGAGTCAATAAATGTCACCTGCAAGGTGTTTTTAATCCATCTGCGGTGAGCTCTCAGGACAAAGCACTTAGCCAGATGGCTTCCCAACCCGCAGACGATCTGTCTTGTTATTTAAATGTCGTTGTTGACACCTGCATTTGAGTGCTTTTCCTCTGCATTTTCCCTTTCCTTTTTCACTAGATCATTGAAATCCTGCAATTGATGAGTATTGGCTATAGTGCTAAGAGCTCCTACATGAAGCGTCTTACCACTTTCAATGCCAATGTTTGCTATAAGGTCTGCTACTTTGTTACCATTCCGACAAGTGTGCCTGATGGTAACTAATCTATGAATGTGTAGCCACTATTCAGTCTGTTCTAGCCTTTCCACCAATCTCCAACTGCTACCCACTTTATGTGTTGGAATTCCCTGTAAGATCTAGTTGATCATGTTAATTAAGATCTGAGAGTCCCTTTCAATTATGAGTGGGAAGAATCTATTGTTCTGAGCTAGGAGAAGTCCTTGCCAAATTCCTTCTAATTCGGCTAATTTGTTTGTATCCCAACCTATTGGCCCCATGAATGTTTGGAGAACATTGCCCTTGTGATTTCTAAATATTCCCCCAAATCCTGGTTTACCTAGATTTCCCTTTGATGCTCCATCAAAGTTGAGGAGTACCATGTGTGGTGGGGGTGGAGTCCATTTGTTAGGTGTATCTCCAGATGGAGGGATTTTCCTTAAGTGTACCTACTCATGGTTCCACTGAAGGTTCCCGTTCAGCCATAGATTTTGTTCCTGTGGTGTGGATGGGAAATCATCATCAAGACACATTTGAAGCATCAAGGTTTCTCGTATGTTTTGACATACAGTGATCCATAGAACTTCTATGGGAGAGGAATGGTCTTTGAAGATGCAACTATTTCTCTCTTTCCAGATTGTCCACATGAGGAAACTTGGTATTAGCTTCCATAAGGCATTTAAAATTTTGTTTTTTTAAGGGTGAGGTGCCCAAGAACGAATAGTGTTGGTTGAATTCTCCTTATTTCGTCCATCTCTTTGACATCTGAGGCTAACCTTGTCCCAAAGACGGGTTGCTAATAGACATGAGTTTAGGAGATGTTCCTTAGTTTCTTCTTCCTGTTTACAATTTGGGCAGATGGAAGGTGTGTGAAAACTCTGTTTCCTTAGATTATCCCTAGTAATGATTCTATTTTGGCACAGCAACTAGAGAATGGTGGAGATCTTTGGCCAAATTAGTGGTTCTGAAACTTTGCGCCAGAGGTTATCCTTGACAGTATGGTCCCTTAGTATTAAATGATATGCTTCCCGGCAAGTGAAGGTACCTCTCATTTCATAACCCCATCTGATGATGTCTTTCTTATCTGATTGGTGAATTTTCCTGTTTGAGAGTTCTGTATCTAGGCTATCTTTGATGGATTTCATGGCTTGCCCAAGAATAAGGTTCGAACATAACCATTTCCTATAACCTTGGTTGTGAACTTGCTCCCAAACTTGATTTACTTTGATCGTCGGTTGATCTACCCAATCCTGAAGCTGGTGGGGCATGAGTAGGTCCTTCAATTTTGGTCTTTGCTACCAGGAATCCTCCCAAAACCTTGTACTATATCCATTCCTGATTTCCCAAAAACTGCGTTGCTGGATTAGATCTTTATGTTGTTTGGAAGCATTCCAAATTAGAGAGCCTGTGCCAACTTCTTTGAGCTGAATTAAATCATCCACTGGTCTATTATGAGCATACTTAGTTGTCCAGAGGATTGCCCAAGGAGTATATGGGTTTGAGAGCCATCTCCACCAGATGCGCGCTCCCATGACCTCGTTGTTGTGTTGAGGATCCCGTAATCTAGTGCCTCTAGAGGATTTTGGGTGACAAACTGTTCCCACTTTACCACAACCCATTTTCTTTTTTGTTTCGTATTCCCCCATAAAAAATCTCGTTGAAGATTTTTTATTGCTTTAAGAACCCATTTTGCTGTTGCTAGGACCGTGAAGAGGTAGAGTGGCATAGATTGTAACAATGCCTTGATTAGAACTAGGTGACTCACCAAATTAAGATAATTGAAGGTCCATGAAGAGATATGGGCTTCCAGTTTTTCTAGGAGAATTTTCCAGGATGAGTGCTTTAAGGCAGAGGTTGTCATTGGAGCTCCCAGGTATTTGGAGGGCAGAGATGCAATCAAGAAGCCCATAATTCTGGCTATGGAGGCTTGAGTGATGGGAGGTGTGTGAAAGAAGAGGACTTGAGATTTTGATTTGTTAATGCAGGCGCCAGAGGCATCCGAAAGTCAGATAAAATTGATTTCAACTTACGAGCTTCCTGGACCGAAGGATGACCAAATAACATATTGTCATCCACAAATTGCTGGTGGGTGAAAGCAGAGGTATTCTACAAAGAAAAGCCATGTAATTGTTGGTTTTGAAGAGCATCTTTGATGTAACATCCAAGACCTTCCGCCATAATAACAAATAGAAAGGGTGAGAGAGGGTCCCCTTGTTGGATACCTCTGGATGGGTGAAAGGGGGTCGAGGGGGTGCCATTGACAAGAATTGAGAAAAAGGTAGAAGTGATGAGATTCATAATCCATCTTACCCAAGGGGGGTAAAGCCAAAGGCTAGCAGTGTTTTTTAAATATATTGCCAGCTTAAAGTATCAAAATCTTTTGAGAGGTCGATTTTTAGGAGCATAACTACCTTTTTGGTTTGCTTTAGGGAGTGAATGATTTCATGAGTGAGAATTATGCCATCGGTGATCTGCCTTCCTTCCACATAACCTAATTGCTCCGGTGATATAAGAAGAGGAAGCAGGGGCTTGAGGCATGTCGCGATCACTTTGGAGACAAATTTAAACAATACATTGCATAGTGCAATAGGTCGGAATTTGTCTGGAGTCTAGCTGTTCTCCTCCTTAGGGATGAGGGCGATGAACGTGGCATTCAAGGATGGAAGCATCCATTTGTTAACTCTGGACTCCTCAACTACTTACCAGACTTCCTCCTTGATTAGATCCCAGAAGTTGTGAAAGAAGTTCAAAGTGAAGCCCTCTAGTCTGGGTGCTTTCCCAACTTTGAGTTGTCGCATAGCTGTCTCCACTTCATAAAGAAATAGGCCTGAGGAGTATTTGGTTGTGTTCCTCAGTTACAATCTTAGGAATAATCTTGATGATCTTCTCTATAGCTGGCAACTGATCAGTATCCGTTTCCTGATGCACCCTCCGAAAGTGGGTGAGGACTTCCTATTCTA
The DNA here is from genome assembly GCA_000404065.3 of Pinus taeda. Classification (NCBI taxonomy): domain Eukaryota; kingdom Viridiplantae; phylum Streptophyta; class Pinopsida; order Pinales; family Pinaceae; genus Pinus; species Pinus taeda. The sequence goes on along the minus strand of APFE030464611.1, from coordinate 5,457 downwards.
TATCTTCATGCTTCTCTAGATGTTCCCCTTGTTGATTTTGGAGGAGAGTAATGTTGTTGTGCATTGTCCGTTGGATAGCGGTATGGTGGAAGAACTTTGTATTGCGTTCACCCTCTTTAAGCCATCGGATCCTTGATTTTTGTCTCCAATGAATCTTTGCCTATCTTGCTCTTTCTGAGATTTGTGTTTGTAGTTGATGTTCCTATTCTACTATGGTTTCGGATCTACCTTCAGCTATGATTCTCTGATGTAATTTTTGCATTTCTTGTTCAAGAGTGTTTTGCGCCTGAAAGATATTGCCTAAGGTAAGGCGATTCCACTGTTTTATTTTTTCCTTGATATGTTTTAGCTTTTGTTGGATCTTGTACAGTTTTTCTCCTTCTGGTGGTTTGAAATTTCTCCATGTCCCTGTTATCAGGTTACGAAAATCGGGGTGATTCAGCCAAAAGGCTTCAAAGTGAAAGGGCTTGCAAACATTGTCTCCCAGTATTTGCCAGTGAAGCCTAATAGGCCAATGGTCTGAGCTAGAGAGTGGAAATATAGAGGCCAAGAGATCCCCGCCAAGATGTATTGTGTTATCAAAGATCAGGAATCTATCTAATCAAGATGCAATTTGGTGGGCATCTGCATGCTTGTTGTTCCAAGTATAAACACCATTGTTGAATTCCATACCTATAAGCTTGTTGTTATGAATGTAGTTTTTGAAGTGCGTGCTTTCACAATCAAGCTTGATCCGTCCTCCTCCTTTTTCCTCCAATCTTGTAATCATGTTGAAGTCCCCTCCTATGATCCAAAGTGGGTGGGATCTTTCTGAGTTGATCTAAGTTAGGGTGTTCAGTGTGTCTACTTTGTTTGTTGCCTCCTGGGGGAAGTAGACATTAGTTAAGTGTCCATGAACATTTGTCCCTGTTAAATGAAACTTGGCCTGAATAAAGTGCTTACTGGCATGTATGTTGGTAAGTGTTATAGCTCTATCATCCCAAATGATGGCTAGCCCTCTTGAGGCTCCCATGGCTTCCACCACCACTTCTTTACTTCCTGGCCATGCTTTGGCAAGGATCTGATCCAACATTGTGGAATTACACTTCGTCTCCTGTAAGAAGATAATTTGAGGCTTTTCCTATTGTAGCATGTTCTTTATTAATCATCCCTTCCCCGGGCTGTTGAGCCCTCTGATGTTCCATGAGATGAGCTTCATGATTCATGATTGGGAAGGGGATTATAATATTTGGTGGGCTTGGTGTATCTTCTAGATTCCACCAGCGTCTCCCCTATGCAAATGGTTCTCTGAAGATCGGTTTTCCATCCTCATTTCTTGTTGTCTTTGAATATATTTCTTCCATCCCACTGACTACCAGTTTGGACACCTAATGATCTTTGCTTCTATGCTCTTGAGAGAATTACTTCCAAGTTCTCTAGCTTTCGCTCAGGAATTTTGTCATATTCTTTTTTCTTACAAGCCTATTCAAGTCCTAGTATATCTAGATCTCCGATGTCGAAGCTCTCTGGATCCTCTTCCATGTGTTGTACTGTTTCCTGCTCTGCCTCTGTATCATCTACAATCGTGAGCTGCATCTGAGTGCTATCTACTTGTTACTGGGAGAGGGCATTTCGGTGTCCGCGAGCTGCTTAGAAGTGAGGGCTTTCTTTGAGCTTCATGGAGTAGAATGGGAAGAAGTCTTAGGAATGGCTTTAGTTTGTTTCTGATTATCTAAAATATGAACCTCAAACTGGAGTAGGATTTCAAAGATGTTACTTGTTGAAGGCAAGGAGGTGCTAGTGATAGGTTTTTTGACTAAGGTAGAGGGATTTTTATGGGTCTTTTTATGATTGGGAACTTTTGTGAACCCATTTGAGTTGGATTTGTCCATTGAATGGGTGGTCGTGGATTTCATATTGGAGGGATAGTCTCGAAATAAATGGCCTAGGGCGTGGCATTTTCGACAGCAGAATGGTACATTCTTGTAATCTATTATTTGTAACCATTCATAATCATCAGCATAGAGGCTTACCGCATCTGAGAGAGCTTTGCTGAGGTGCATGTATACAGAGATCCATGCATAGGAGGTGTATCGCTTCAGCTTTGTCTCCTCTGCCACTTTGATGAATTCGCCTAAACCATTCTCAATGTCTCGCAAAGAGTCTTCATCACAATACTCCAGAGGGAGAGAATAAAGGCGCAACCACACCGGGGCCCAACTCAGATCTTCTTTGTCCGACTTAAAGCGCTCGATCCATTCTCTTAGGTATAGCCCTGCTGCGTTGAAGAAATATGGTCCTCCATCCAATACACTGTTTCAATCCTCCATACAATTGAAAATGGCAGTAAATAAGCCCTTAGGCCCTAACTACAGTGTTATGTGCCCTTTTGGCTTCCATTTGGCTGTGATCCAGCCATGCAAAGCTTTCTCCATTAGCCAAAGGCCTATGAACCTTCCTATCAAAGCGTGATCCCTCATAAACTGGATTTGAGTGTTGATGCACTGACTTGGGAGCTTGATTTTGGGTCTATCAACTACTACCGCCTTGCAGGTGTTTGACGTCACTCGTGGTTCTTCATTTGTGTTGTTATTCATTGGCGTATTTTCATTCTCTGTTGTTGTATCTTCTTGATGATCCATCTTGACATTTTTAGTCTATCGCAGGCTATTTTCCGTATCAGCGAGCGGAGGCATCATGTCCTCTCTGTGAGGGGGTTCCATTATGTGATAACTATTCCTTATTGTGCCTTAGCTGCCTTATGGCTGAAGGTTAATGGCAGAATGGGGCAGTCTATGAAGGTATACCAGTTGCAGAGCAGCATCAAACCCTAAGCGCTCCACTCTGCATTTTCATTCGAAGTGAAATATCGTATTAAACATAGGTTTGATCTAAAGTGGTCATTGTATTAAATAAAAAGTTTTGTCTTAAAATAATTTTGTCTTAAACTATTTTTGTCTTAAATATAAAGTTTTGTCTTTAAAGTTTTGTCTCGAACTACTGTTGTCTTAAATATAAAGTTTTGTCTCAAAAGATTTCCATCTTAAATTATTTTTGTCTTAAATATAAAGTTTTGTCTTAAAATATTTTTGTCTCAAACTACTTTTGTCTTAAAATATTTTTGTCTTAAACTATTTTTGTCTTAAATATAAAGTTTTGTCTTAAAATATTTTTGTCTCAACCTATTTTTGTCTTAAAGTTTATATTTAAGACAAATCAATTGATATTAATTTTTTTATGTAAAATAACTAAAATAAAAAATGATTTTTTGAGACAAAAGATTTCTTTTGTCTTAAAAAAATGTCTCGAAAGTGCCCTTGGTGTAGTAGTGTATCTAAAATCCATACTAAAACACAAGAATACAAATAATTATATGCCCAATTTTGGGATTTATCACAAGCATCCCCTAGCTAGAAGTATCTGACGAAAATCAGATAGTTTCCTCTTCAGAGTGACTTTTAGCAATAATCGGAGTCATATTAAAACGGTATATAGATATATTGTTAAATTATATACAAACACACTAAGAATAGAACAAATGAAGTCAAATATAAGAACCCCACTTTTAACTAGTTTGAAATACAAAATCAAACAGTAAATAACCATTCTATAAGAATCATATCATATGTCAAAATCTAGCGAAAAAAAAGTATCATAGAAAATGTATTGAATATACTAGCCACTAATAAGAAGGGTTTGAAAAAATCCAAACCATAACTATGCCAAAAGGACAAATTTCATATTGGGAGAAGAGGAGTGTAAAATTTAGAGTACATTAGTTTCTCATTGAACCATAATGTCTAGTTTAGAGAGAAAACCCCAAATTTCCTTTTCAACCTAGAATGAGAAGCGGTTAGGGATTAAGCAGGAATAAAAAACCATAATAAAAGAATACAAGAGAATCCAAAATGTACCATTCTTACCAGTAAATTAAATCATTTGATAGAGCCAACAGATCTTGGAACCTGAGTGTGAAGAGTATACAAAATGATCGAACAATTCAATCCTCACCTATGACTAAAGTCACAAAAATTAACCCGAAGGAGACTAAGCCTCAAAGTAGGCTTGCATATAAGCTCAAAATATGACTTGTCACTGTAGTGTTACCTTTGCATTGTGAGGAAGAGTTGAATATCCATAAAGATACCTTGATAAATAGGTTGATGAACACTGACAGAAGAAGAAACACATGTAAATCAAAAAGTGTCAAAGGCATCTTGCAACCATTCTGAGTAGCACATGGCTGAACACATAGAGAAAAATGAATGTCGAGGGGGAGGGGAAAAGTTTTGGATAGAACCCTAACACAATAGTTGTTGTTGGATCAGAATCCTGTATTGTGACAATCTATAGGGTATGTTTGATCCGCCATGTGAAAAACATGTGAAGGGGAAACATGGCACATCAATATAATACCGAGAAGTAAAATTACACTCAAGCAAATTAAATTGTATCTCCCATATTGATTAACATCATGGCACAAATACTGTATATACGTATAAGCCTATGACTATAGTTAATAAGTGAAATAAATTGTATGCAAGGATTATAGTCGGGGATGTGTATATAGAATTATGACTAGAGCTTCTAAGTATTGATATAAGTGAGTTTTGAAACGAATATAATGGTGTAAGGACATGAATACTGTACACCCTTTATCTCATAGTAACTAGGAAAACTATATTAGAGAACAAATTGATATATGTATAAGTCAAATTGATATCATCTATGGACATATGGCATAAGACAGGTTATATAATACATGTAATACCATCAATGGACATAATGGCATAAAGATGGTTCATGTAATATCATCGATGGACATAAAGACAACCGTTTTGGACCTCTACAATAACCTTGGTAGTTGAAATGGAACCATTTATTACAAGAAACATTACAGATCATAATGGTTACAAGTTATATAATACATGTAAATAGATCGTAATGGTTACAGGTTATATAATACATGCAATACGATCGATGGACATAATGGAATAAAGGAAACCATATTGGAAGGAGGATAAGATCTTCTACAATAATCTTGGTAGTTGAAATGGAACCATTTTTTACAAGAAACATTACAGATCATAATGGTTACATAAATGAGCATAAATCATATAATTGTGATAATAACATGATGAGTAATATATATATATATATAACCAGTATGAAATAATATAAAGTGTGATATAAGTACCAATGTAAACTTTGAAATGGGAACCAATACTGTTACCCGTTTCGTAAAGATAGCAAAAATGTGACCCAATTTTGAAAAGGGGTGATGCAAAACATAAGTTTTTTTTAGAGCATAGTTTTTGGCACTTTAAATATTTTTATGTACATTACGTTTTAGAATGGTAGTGATTTTCATGCTGATTTAAAAAGGTGGTAATTCTACATCAGGCCCTTTTTTAAAAGACCTATTTTTTGACTTTAAATTTTCTAATGTATGAAATGTAAATAATTATTTTCTAAATT
>APFE030464605.1:1905-55973 GCA_000404065.3 Pinus taeda | reverse complement strand
ACAACAAGTGTACAAAATATACCAAGCCCAGGAGAGATTTGAGATAGCTGCAAATCTCTCCTCCCTAGACAATAGTGTCTTCAGGCAAAATGAAAAACAACTAGATAGCAAATGAAAATCAAATGAATATCAAACGACACAGGTATACCTCATGTACCAAGGCATGCACCACAAGAGAAGCTAGTAACCCCAAAGACTTTTATTTATTTATGTGAAAACTGAGTACAAAATCCGGCAGAGTCTCTGCCCGCCCAATAGCTTGTTCTATCATTCTACAATAAGAGCCCAAGGCTCATATAAATAGGAAAATGGGAGACAATCCCAAGGCAAATTCCAATGACAAGAGGCACAATGGTGAAGATCCCAATGTAGCAAGAAGAATGGCAAGTGTCAAGCTGACAATCCCAATGCTTCATCGAACTTCCAAGTGGCTGCTATCACTGTTTGATTGCTAAAGATAACTGCTGATATAAACATGTTGACAATAATACTGAGAGGGGGGGGGGGGGAATCAGTATTATCTAATTGATTTACCAAATCTTTCTTATTTATACTTTGAATTATTTTTGCATACCAGTACCACAAATAATGAGCATGAACAAGAAAAGCAAACAGTCACATCAAAGAACACCAGATATAAGGTGGAAACCCAATGTGGGTGAAAACCACCTGTTGCAATATGTCTCTATCTTCTTTCAAATTAGAAACTCCTTTTACAATGGTCTTGTACTGGTGCAGTCCTTTACCAGTACACAGGCTGCAACCTGCAGAGAGCTACAACTATCTCTTGTTTTCCAGTCTCTCCTGGAAGGGAGCTACAACCCCCTACTTCTTTTCAAGGACCACTTTTCATAAATTTTCAAACTGGATCCATATACATCAAATGATCATCAAGTACATGTAAATTATACAGTTAGCTGCAATAACCAGATCAACAGTAACAGAACTGAACCCAAAACACCTTATCAACAAGAAAAATTCAACCAACAGAAGATCTTAACACAGATACGCAGTTTTCTTCTTACTGGCCTGCGTCGCTACGCACTTCACCCTCTGCTTCTCTGTGTATACCCGCAGAGTTACTTCTGTTGTACTGCGTGGCCATGCACTGCTCCTTTCCCTGATCTGCATACAGTATGCACCAAAATGTACTATTGCGCCGCGTACTACACAGAAAGCACGCACCCAGAAGAACTATCACGCCACGTACTATCACAGTAGGTACGCACCCAGAAAGACTATCGCGCCGCGTACTCAAACAGTAAGCACGCACCTGAAACACTGTCGCGTTGCGTACCCACGCAATTCACCTTTGTCGCCTCTGCGTACCCATGCACTGCCCCTTCGTCTCTTCTGTGTATCCACGCACTGACCCTTTGTTTCCTCTGCGTACCCACGCACTGTCACTGTTGATCACTTGCGCACCTCTGATTAGGTCCAAAATACAGTCAGATACTTAGATCTGATCTTGCGCTCGAGAGATCACCCTTCACAGATTCGCTTCCAACTTCTCTTCTAAAGATCAAGCTTTTAAACCAAGAACCCAATATCAGATCTTAAGATATTCAACACACCAAAAGATGCTCAAGCCAAATGATCTCCTTAGCTTTATATAGGCATGATCTTCCTTAAATCATGGACTAATACCACAGGCCGACACCATAATAGCACAAAACCGTCGGCTAAATACAATGAGAAACCCCACGAGTGGGCGCTTTACTGTCTTGAAGTGTGTGCACTGGGGTACGCACCCCATGAATGGGTAACCCGTGTATTTGGATGCGGTCCCTACACGGTATACCTGCGGGTACGCACCTCCTGAACTGTTCTCCTGCGTACTTCTTTATTTTCATCAAAATGAGAGCCATGCCATGGGTGTTGCCATCAAGTACAACTTCTGAAACATATACCATAATGCCAACACAGGAGTGGAGACATCCACTCAAGCAGAGTCTTCCAGAGATGGACGAAAGCACACAAGAGAAGCTGATAGATTGTTGGAGGATGCGAGAGAGAATGTGGGAGCACCATCTTCTCAATGCAGATAGAGGAGGTCACCTAAGAGGTATAATGGACACATGACCCTTGTTGGGGAATGTGTTAGGACTGAGCCATCTTCCTTTGAGGAAGTAATGCAGTAGCCGATTTGGGTTGAAGCTATGGTGGAGGAGTATGACTCCATAGTTCATAATAGTGTTTGGAAGATGGTTCCGAGATCGAAGAACAAGTTAGTTTTTAGTTCCCCTTAGCTTACAAGGTAAACAAAGCTATTGATAGTATTGTGGAGAAACATAAGGCAAGATTTGTTGCCTGTGGCTTTCCACAGGTCAAGGGGATTGACTATGATGAGAATTTTTCTCCTGTCACAAGGTACTCATATATCAGATCTATGTTGGCACTATCAACACAGATGGGTTGGAAGATCCATTAGATGTATGTGAAGACTGCATTCCTCAATGGCCAGATTGAGGAAGAGATGTACATAGAGTAGCTGGAAGGTTTTGAGACCTTTGATCATATGATGCATGTGTGTCAACTCAAGAGAACATTGTACGAGCTGAAGCAAGCACCTTGTGCTTGGTACACTAGGATAGACAACTACTTCCCTGGGTTGGGATTCACAAAGAGTGAAGCAGAAGCAAACCTATACCACAATGTGGTGAAAGGTAAGTTGTTGATGATAATACTTTATGTTGATGATCTCATATTGGCTGATGACGATCAACTGATTTTGTCTTGCAAGGAGGACCTTGCAAGAGAATTCGAGATGAAAGACATGGGTCTCATGCACTACTTCCTTAGCATGGAAGTGTGGCAAAAGGATGGGGAGTTGCTTGTGTCTTAGGGAAAGTATGCCAACAAGATAATCAGGAGATTCCACATGGATAAGTGCAAGCCCATGTAGACTCCTCTAGCAGGTAACTAGAGGAAGGAGGATGCTACTTCAAGAGAAGTGGTAGAGGCTACTATGTATTAGTAGCTTGTAGGTTCACTGATTTACTTAGTGAACACATGACCAAATTTGTGCTATGCAGTGAACGAGCTAAGTCAAGCGATGGTTCAACCTACCAAGATGTTTTGGAAGGCGACAAAACATGTATTGAGATACCTTAGAGGCACATATCAGTATGGATTATGGTACAGATGGACAGAGGGAGTGAAGCTACAGGGCTTCACTGACGCAGATTGGGCATGGAGTCCATTAGATCGGAAGAGCACATCAGGAGGGATATTCAACCTTGGGATAATAGTAGTTTCTTAGTACAACGGGAAATAGAGGTCAGTTGCACTCAGCTCGGTAGAGGCAAAATACATGGCTACAAGTCAGGAAGCATGTGAGGCCATCTGGATGTGGAAAATCGTAGTTGGTTTGTTCGATCAGAAGATTGATCCAACTGTGATCTATTGTGATAATAAGGGTTTTATCTAACTCTCTAAAAATCCAATATTTTATGATACGTCCAAGCACATCGACATATGGTATCATCATCTTGGAGACAATGTAGTGAGGAGGATCATGTTGCTGCAGTATATTTCGACAAAGGAGCAAGATGCGAACATTTTGACAAAGGCGTTTTCAAAGTGTAAATTCAAGTTCTATAGAGACAGGATCAGGGTGGTAAATAATCCCATTCTTGTTGAGAGGGAGTGTTGAAATATGGAAACAAGAATATTTCAATTTAATTTTTCCTTGAATTAAATTGTGAATTAAAATTGAATTTAGTCTTAACAGCTACTTGGAAATATTTAATTAATTTATTTTAAATTAATTAGTTGGAGAAATTCAAGTTAGAATTCTTTGTGAAGTCATGCAAGAGTTATCCCATAAATTAAGGAGATAAGATTGAGTTATATTTGAGTTGTAATTAGTTAACTTAGTTTACTAAGTTAAGTCCAGTTAAATTACTTCCAAATAGTTTGAGAAACTAATAGTGAGTTAATAGTCAGATGATGCAAAAATGCACTCAACTAGTGCTACTCCAGTTAACTGAAGGTTCCCTCATCAGAAACACATGCATGTCTATTTTGAGAAAGACCCACTTGAGATTAATATTCAAGGACAATGTACTATTAGTTGCATGTGTTTTCTCATGGAGATAACTCATGCATGCAGTCAAGGATTTATCCTTGAGGATTGTGCAGTTTTGGAGGAAGGGTTTTCCAGTTGGTTGAAGGTGAATAATCCACAAGGAACAACACAAGGAAATAAGAGCTTGGAGGGAAGAGAGGAAGGTTAGAGAGAAGCCAATATTTTCTGCGAGCATCTGTGAGGATTGTACTAAGAGCTAGCTAGCTGTGAGAGCTAAGGCTTTGTATAATTCCTATGTATTTCCACCATGTATGATAATACAATAGTGTGGGTTTTTTAGCTGAGGCTTTTCCCAAAGTATTTTCATGTGTATTGTGCCATTGAGTCTTCCTCTTCTGGTTATATTGTTCAACTCAATCTTTAAGATTCTACAAATTGATAGTAGATGTAGGTTATAGTATTGAGCTTTGATTTATATTGCATTATTGGGTTAACCTTCATATATTTTCTACACATTGCGCAGTGTCTCTGAGTATCGTTGGAAAGATATTGAAGTCTTCTATAATATAGACTGCTCAAGCATGCAATTTTGACAATACATTAGGGATAAAGTTTGATTTTCCAAAGATCACTCCAAAACTTTGGGTGTCTCTGACAAAATACTAGCTCCAACTTGCAGAGCACGTTTGGATGCCTTCCACTAATCAAATCATGATCTGAAGGTACCATTAGAAAGCTTCAGATGCCAGCTACATAATAGAGTCCTTAAGTACTGCCAACACCCACTCCAAATCCCTAAAAATCTGTCTTGAAGTGAAGCTATCCAAAAGCACAACAACTCTCTCGTAGCAAGTGTATTTTGGGCGTTGCTTTCAAATCGTAACACCTGTGGATAAAATGAAGGAGGTTTTGGTTCCTTGAACTATAATGGACAAAACATTCTTCCACGTTTGTAAAATTCTTCTCCATTTGGTCAAAAACATATTTTGAAGCAAACATGTCCCTATGAGGAATGATGAGATGAGGTAGCGTACTACAACATTGTCTTATTTGAAATAAATCGTTACCTTTACCTTTATTTTTCTCTCCCTAAGCTGATAAATCCCTTCACTCGTTGAATCACATCATGGACATGTTTTTTTTTTGACATATGGTATCATGATGACACATGGAGTGAAACCCCAAACAGTGACCTAAAATGAGGAATTTAACCATTTCATGACCCAAGACACTTAAATGAAGATATGATACCTCAAAGAAGACAATGACCATGATGAGTGATGAAGACCATGAGTAAGTGAAGGGAGCAATAATTACCTAGATGCAACAACCAGTGACCAAATTTTTATTTGAAGACTCACTAAAATGACAAAAGATTGACTTGACACCCTAACAACATCTTGTAAGAGCATGTTTGATCACTGGTGACAGGTTGAACTCACTGACACTAACACTAGCATCCCCCAATACTACTTCGAGTGAGACTATAGCCTATGTTATGCATGTTGTTTCCAAAAGGGCCAGTAGTAAGGGTTTTGTTGGTTGGTGTGAACAACTCTAAACCTGGGTCAAGCCCCCTTAAGCCAACATATGCTTTCGTTTTCGAGATCGGGATTTGTCTAAGAGATGTATGATAAATGGTTTCCTACAAAGAAAGAGATTGAGAAGTGGATTGACCAAAACATGCATACGTGTGTGCCTCAAGAGTAAAGGAGCCCTAAATTATCCAAGGAGTAGTGGTTGCAGAGATATTTGTGTTGGTACCCTAAATTTCCCTATTTTTTACCCCATTTCCATTAATATCAACCTCTATTTTACCTTAATATAAGACCCTTCTTTCCTGCACTAGTACAAGATGGTTACCATTTTCCTGCACATGCTCATAGTTTATATTAAGATTTGTTACAACACTTTATTAATCTTTTTATATATATTTCACATTATTTACATATTTCTTGCAACTCATATTGATTTCCTAGAAGTATTCATGGAACGTAGTGTTAATAATATATGAGTTGACTAGTGCAGGAAGATTCTTACACCGCCACTGTCTAAGATTTCCAAGAGCTATCTTCCACAAGGAGAGATCTCGATATTCGACTCCAAGTCTAATTGTTGATGAACTATAGCAGGTGGATGCATCCAGGGATTTTTCTCCAAAGATAGGTTACGGCCCAGTGAAGCTCGTGTGTGTTAACCATTGGCCAAGTTTGTAATTTGGTTTTCTAAGTTTGTTCGGCCGAGAGGCCTGAACAGGAATTAACTGTAATTAGTGTAAACAGTCTAGAACTGAAGGATATATATGATGTGGATCATTGATAGGAAACTAGAGAACCATTGGTTATTATTTTGGTTTATATATTCCCATTATCGCCTCACTCTAGGGCTAGATTGCTCTATAATGTAATTTGTCGAATCAAGCAAATACAAGAGAATTGTTATGCTTTGCACACACAGTGTTTAATTTTGTCTTTGATGTATTATTTGAAGTGTTGATTGCTTTCATTTTTTAGAAGAGGAACGAGCTAGTTGGCTAGGGCCTAGTTAACCCAGCTTGTTGACCCCTCTCATTTTCATTATTAGGAAAGACGGTGTGGTTATTTCTTTACAGCTATGTGACGTAATAGTTTAATCCCTAATCTTTAAGTTTTGTATTAAATTATCTTCTATAGCCTATGTGTGGAACAGATCCATGGTTCGCAGAGTAGTTGTGTTTACTTTTGTTTTTAAGATATCTTTCACGGACTTACTTTACTCTTGTTTTCTATCTTAATTAATTTTCAAAGAAGATCATGCAAGGAACTCTTTCCTGCACCAGTGCATGCTATTGATTGCACCTTAGCATAGTCATTCATTGCAGCAAATAGTGAATCACTTACTTGCATCTTATTTCCCATTATTTTGCATGTGAATGGATCAATTAATCAAATAACTTTTTCTGGTACTAAAATTTCATCTCTAAAAGATCTGGAAGCGATTATATTAGACTACCATATTATACTTGCAAAGAATGTCATTATTGTGGTTGAAGTACCAAAACTGGTTGACACATGAAAAGTACTTGGGTTATTGATTGACTCTCTTGTAAGTGTTTTTATCTCATGAAGTTTATTTCCCTTACGAAGTTTAATGAGTAGAAGAATTTTATTTTTCATAGTTAGTTTACTTCAAAATTTCATTTACAGTTGCAATTCCTTTTCAACACGTCTTTTAGCTTTCAGAATTAATTTGGAAACTAAGTAAATGGGACTCTGCTATGGTGCAAGAGCAAGTCTCTTGACACAAGAACATAGTGCTCCAAGCCCTAAGGATTAGAGCACCTTCACTCAAACATAAGTCTTCAGTAAGGAAGATTGAATATACTCTTACATAGAAATATTGTACTTGTACTAGTGCAAGAAGATTGCAGCAGTGCAAGGATAGGTTGTTTGTGTGGGAGAAAGAACAGAAGGAAGGCATAATTCTACAAGGACCCAATTTTTATACTACTTAGCATCCATCTGAAGATGAACATAACATTTCCTTTCAGCATTTAATATTGTTTCTGTTGTGTGGAATTTCTTTACTCGATTTACTTGCAAATTGTCTTTTACATTCCAGCACTAAAGTTGCCTTGGTGTTAATTGCCTTTCTAATTGTTTTCTATCTGATTCTGCAAAGAATTTGCTTTAAGAAGTATGATTGGAAATAGGAAAATTTCAAACCATTTCTAGCATTTCTTCTGCTTCGTCTCTATGTTTATGAAACCCTCGGGTTGACAATTAAGTGTTGAGGAGTTTGGTCAAGCACAATTCCTGCACCCAACATTTTGGCACCATATCTGGGGAGGTGATTTGAATTGGTAACAATTTTATATTTTTTGCAATAGGGGTAAGTATTCTATTATTTTTTCCCATAGTGTGTTTCTATTGTTTGAAGGATTTTATAGGTGCCAATCTATTTCTAAAACTTGCAGTTTTTTTTCAAATTTCGTTTATCATTTTTTTCTGAAATAAATGCCTAAAAGAGGTAGGGGTCCAAAGCCCACTAGGGGCCAAAGAAACACTGACAAATTTGAAACCAAAATTCATATTGGACCTTCTTTTACAGGCAGAAAGTCGAAACAACTTAGACTCGTTATGCAGGAACAATCCACCTAGGCTCTGGTAGCAGTAGTTCAAGTGTGACAGAGCCCATAAACGGGAAGAAGAGGACTGTTGGAATCCATATTCAGCCTTCTTTGCTTGTTAAGAGTTGTTCATGTGGAAGAACAACAATGGAAGATATGGAAGACCACGTAGAAGGAAGTGGTGAAAATCAGGTAAATGAGGAACTATTTAGTTTCAGATTCCCTATTATGAATCGTAATATATAAGCACAAATGAAAAATATTTCACCATCATTTCTTCCTCATTTCTATGGTAAGGTACATGAAGATCCAGACTCTTTCTTATTTGAGTTATATTTTGTAGAATTTATGATTACTTATCTAATGCCCAGAGGTTAAAGTTGTTTCCTGCAACTATCAAGGACACAGAACTCTACTGGTTCATGGGACTAGGAGGAAAAACTATAAATTCTTGGGAGCAAATGAAGAAAGTGTTTTTATCAAAATATCAGGAATATTGTAAAACTAGAGATATCCAAGATGAAATCTTTACTATTGTGCAAAATGATAATGAAATGCTAGAGGACTATTTGGAGAGATTCATGTACATCCTCCAAAGGTCAAAACACACATTTGATCTAAGTACTATTAGAACCTTGTTCTTATATGGGCTTACTGATGATTCTAGGAATAATTTAAATCTCTTAGTACAAGGGGATGTTTCTCAAAAACCTTTTGAACAAATCTGTTACTTGTGCAGGAAATTCTCGAGGAACCAATATAGACCTGGCAAAGGAATTCAGAATAAAAAAAAGAAACCTAAATCTACTGATGCTGTGATTATTCGATTAGAAAACAAAATGGACAATATGAAAATTGAATTAATGAATATTGTTAGTAAACAAATAGACTCTTTGAAGTTTCAACAAAAACTTGTAGAAGAGAAAGAAACATTGTCTATTTTTTGTTCAAGATGTAGAAGAAATAATCCTCTAAGAGAATGTCCTCTAGATATTAAAGAAACAAATAAATGTGAAATTTGTGTAGATAACCATGCTACAGAAAAATGTCCCTCCCTACCTAGGCTAAAAGTTGTATTTTAACGGGGACAACCTGAAGCTTAATCATTGCATGCAATGGGAGCACAAAGAAATTGGCCTCAAGTACATGCATGTATGGTTCCTGAACCTCCACCACATTTTTTGGTTATAATGCACACTCATACTCCTATCCTAACACTAGTCACTCTCAACATTGGCAACATGGGAATTGATATCAATATGGACAACCCTCCCAATCTTGGCAACAAGGATTTAGAGGGTAAAACCATTGATATCATTCACATAATTCCTATCATGCATTGATGCAATCATATCCTCCTACATATGCACCTTACCCAATGTCTCAACTATCATCACCTCAGCTGAGTCGACCTATGCCACCATTACCTTTACCTCCACCATTTCTATCTTCTCATCTACATGCTCAACCTTTACCCAACCCTAATAATAAAGCGGTACAAATGATCCATTCTATGACCCTGCTTTCTTCATCCAAATTTCAGACCATGCTAGTTGGAGTCAATGATCTTCAATTGAGATCGGGGAAAGTAGTAACCTTATAAAATCAAAACCAACCCATGGTGATTATCGATGGAAAAGGAGAGGTGGAAACTCCTGATGATTTTGGGAAATATGACACCATTCATCTTATCCCTATACATTCTGAGCCCTTGTCATCTTCCTCCAACTGATATCCCTATCCGGAGAGGTTAGTTGTGGAGAAGAAAGGCCCCATTCATGAGTCTAGCCTGGCTTCTTAGCTTAGGAACATTTTCATAAACATACCCTTGCTCCAAGTTATCAAAGAGATCCCCATCTATACAAAATCATTAAGGAACTCTACCTCAAGAAGCCAAGAAGGATAAGATTGGAACCCCAATCCATTCAATTTGTTGGTAGAGAAGCAAAGTTGATGACGAGATGTATCAACATGAAAAAATATACCGACCCCGAAAACCCTGTTATCTCTATTCAGATAAGTGATGTACTTGTCTCCAATGTACTTATAGAACTAGGGGCAGCCATTAATGTTATGACCAATCAAGCCATGGATCAGCTTTGATTTGTCCATATTCGTCCTACTCCCACTATGCTTGAATTGGTAAGTAGATCTAAAATCAAGCCAAAAGGAGTATTGTATGATGTGGTCATTTCCTTAGATTCTTGGGAATATCCTACAGATTTCATTGTGCTTCAGCCAAAGAATCCTATGGGAGGGCATCCCTTGATCTTGGGACGACCATGGCTTGCTACAGTTGATGCTTATATTGGATGTCATTCTGGTGGTATACATATTTCGCATGGAGATTCTAGAAATAAAGTCACGTTATATCCACAGGCTAGATCTATTCAGGAGCTCCGAGACACTTTATGGTTAAACTACAGTAGTGATGAGGAGACCCAGCCTGTTTCCTTGATACATCAGAAAGTTGAGTCCTCACAGGAGGGTGACATTCAAGACTTCCTAAACAATCTAGAAACCGTGCCTAATTTTGAGTCATTTAATCAGATTTTTAGTCTAGAATTTTAGGAAGGATATGACTCTCTGCCTCCATCACCATCTCTAGTGACACCTTCATGTACTCTTGAGTCTGACACTACTCTTGCTAATATTAGTCCAGGTAAATCCTTGTATATCAGTTCAGACTTGGACCCTTCTCAACGAGAGAAGCTTGTGAATTTGTTGCGAAACCATCTCGATGCCTTTGCTTGGGGTTATGAAGATATGAAAGGCATCCCTCCTGAAACTTGTACACACCATATCTATATTCAAGATGGAGCCCAACCTGTCTGACAACCCCAAAGGAGAATGAACCTAGCTCTAAGAGATGTTGTAAAGGAAGAACTGCAAAAACTCTTAGATATTGATTTTACCTATCCCATTTCTGATAGCAACTGGGTCTCTCCATTAGTGTTAGTCCTAAAGAAAGATGGGAGATGGTGCATTTTCATTGATTATAAAGAATTAAATAAATCCACTCTCAAAGATTACTTCCCCCTTCCTTTCATCGATCAGGTACTCGATACCCTTGCTTGTAAGAAGTACTTTTCTTTTCTAGATGGCTTTAGCGGATATAACCAGATATAGATAACACCGGAGAATTAAGACAAAACCACTTTTACATGTACATGGGGTACATTTGCTTACTAAGTGCTTCCCTTTGGGCTATGTCATGCCCCGGCTACCTTCAAAGGGTAGTCTTGGCTATTTTTGTGACCTTGAATGCATATAAATCTATATGGATGATTTCTCTATGTTTGGTGATTCATTTCAGGAAGCCCTCAAGGATCTAGAAAAAGTGCTTCTTCACTACCAAGAAGCTCATTTCTCCTTGAGTGACAAGAAATGTAGATTAATGTGCAAGGCAGGAGTAGTTCTTGGCCATCTTATTTCCGACAAAGGTATCTAGGTTGACCCTTCAAAGATAGAAGTCATTTCGAGTCTTCCTATACACAAAACTCAAAGGGAAGTGAGAGGTTTTCTAGGACATGCGGGCTACTATAGGAGATTCGTTGAGAATTTCTCAAGGATAGCTACCCCCCTTTTCTGAATTTTGGCTAAATATATTGAGTTTTCTTGGTCTACAACTTTCCAACAGTCCTTTGAGACATTGAAGGAAAGATTAGTTCAGGTACCAGTTTTGAGAGGACCAAACTGGTCCCTGCCATTCCATATTTCCTCTAATGCCTCAAGTACTTCTACTGGCACAACTTTAGGATAGGAAGAAGACAAACAATCTTATGTTATTTATTTCATTAGTAAAAACTTGTCACCAATTGAACTCAATTATACTGTTACTGAGAAAGGGTTTTTAGCTGTAATTTTTTCTATTAATAAATTCAGACATTATATTACAGGATATGAAGTTATTTTACATACTAATCATTCCACTATAAGATATTTGATGAATAAACCATTAACTAGATATAGGGTAACTAGGTGGTTGCTATTATTACATGAATTTAATATTAATATTGTTGATAGACCAGGGAAATCGAATGTAGTAACAGATTATATTTCAAGATTAAATAATACTGGTGAAGCAATTCTTGTTAATGATGATTTTCCTGACGAACATCTTTTTGCGGTGTCAACAAAATCTCCATGGTTTGCTGATATAGCTAACTATTTAGTCACTAGAAAATTACCACCTCACTTATCCGCTCGTGAAAAGCAAAATATCATTCAAAAAAGTGTTGCATGTTCCTAGATCCAAGGAGACCTCTTTTTCACTCGAGCAGATCTCATTATTCGTAGGTGTGCAAGAGAGGAAGAGGTGTTTGATATCTTAAAATCTACACATGATGAACTGTGTGGAGGTCACTTTGTTGATAAGCGAAATGAATACAAAGTGTTACAAGCTGGCTATTTTTGGCTTTCCTTGTTCAAGCATTCCAAACAATATGTCAAGTGATGTGATAGCTGTGAGCGAATTGGCTAGCCTAACCAAACCAATGAGATGCCTTTATATCCTGAAGTTGTGATTAAGCCTTTTGAAAAATGGGCTATTGATTTTGTAGGACTAATAAATCCCTCATCATCAAATAAAAAGCATATCTTTCTTTGTACAGATTTTGTTACAAAATGGGTAGAAGCTAAAGCTGTTTCTTTTTCTACTAAAAGAGTTGATGTTGATTTTCATTTTACTGAAATCTTTACTAGATTTGGTGTACCTAGAGAAATTGTTTCTGACAATGGATCACAGTTTATTTCTAATCTGGTACATGGTATAATGGAGGTGTACAAAATCTGGCACAGGAAATCCACACCATATCACCCGCAAGCAAATGGCCAGGTAGAATCCAGAGGTGATTAAGTGTATCCTCACAAAGACAGTAAATATGAACAAAAAGGATTGGGCTAAAAAATTACCGGAAGCATTGTGGGCCTGTTGGACCACTTGGAGAAACAACACAAGCACACCATATGAGCTAGTGTATGGGAAACAAGTCCTCTTGCTGATAGAATTCTAGATCAAGACTTTCAAGACTGCATTCCAATTAGGGCTAGATCTCTCTGAGGCACAACAACAACACCTCTTACAATTGAACAAGTTAGATGAAATATGAAGGGATGTTGTTCAGCAGAACATCTTGGTTCAACAACAGCGCAAGAAATAGCATGACAACTCTATTCAGAAAAAGCAATTCCAACCAAGTGATTGGGTGCTCCCTTATGATTCAAGATTCAAAACTTTTAAAGGAAAATTCCATACACACTGGATGAGACCCTATGAGGTGTTCAAATTGTTTGAAAATGGAGTGGTAGAAATCAAAACTATTGATGGACGAAATTTTGTGTTCCTGGTAAATGGGCATAGTCTAAAGGTATATTTTCAGCCCCTTACTATAGGAGATTTTATGCAGCAAGTCCAATAGCCATTTCAAAAGGAGTTGGTAGGTGATAGTAGTGACCTGTTGAAGAATTGATTCCTTCTTATCCTTATTTAAAAATTAATAATAAACGAAAAATAAAAAGGAAAAAAATGACAAAAAATGGAAAGTATAAAAAAGAAAAAAAATTTCTTGTAATTGTGAAAATCAGTTGACTAACATAATTTCCGAAGGATCAAACTAAAAACTAGTATGCTGGCAGGAAGATCAAAATTTTTATAAAAAGGGAATGTTACTTGATTTTTAGATATGTTGGTTTCCACCAAGAAGAAGTAGGTTCACGAACCCGAGCACTTACCCACGTTTAGGTAACTATCATGGACATTTTTATCTAAGTAAACACTTACTTCTCGCTATAGTTACTTTTCCTGCACCAGTGTGGGCAAATTTCAAGGTAAAAATCTTCTTCTATTTCCCATTTTGAAATTTCCCATTAGTTCGTTTCTAAATTCCCCAATGAACTACCTTCCTCTTTCTTCCAAAAAGCTACCCTTACCCAATTCGTAAAATTCCTCTTTTCCCTTGAATTTTTTCCCACATCCTGTTTAGTTTATCCCCCTTGGTGATATTGTTCTGAAATCCCTGCTGTAATATTCCTTCCCATTCTGATTTTTTTTTTACCACTTTCCCACTTCTTTATTCCCCCATAAGTTGATTTTAGAATTTGATGCAGTCATACAGAAGGCATGTCGAGAAGCACCAAAGGATGGCGAATGAAGTTTTCTTCTATAATGAGGCAAATTTTTTAAAGTCTAGCTATAGAAGTATGTCCTATTAGAATTTCTGTTTGATAAAAATCTTTGGTGCAAGCACAAAACAGTGCAAGCATAGTAATGCAAGTAGGTCTAGTACAGAAATACAATTGACAGTGGAAGAAATTTACACAGTCCTGAAATTGTTTATCAAAGATTTATGGGCATGTATTTTTTGTACATGTCTTGATATGATAACTCAGTCCATCTTTGAATTGATGCTTTGTTTCATTAATTACTAATCTAGCAACAAATATTTAAAGTGCAAGATGTGTAAGGCTGAAATCTAATTTTTCTTAATAAATGCTGAAAATAAGTATGATTGAATTATGATGTTGACTGTGGAAGGGTACTCGATTTGATAACCTTCACTCACCCTCTTTGCAATCATTCCACACTACCAAACATCATTAACCTACCCGTGATCCAATCATTCTAGTTGTTGCATCACCGCCACTGCATCCAATCATCACAATTCACCTAGAATGAACTGATAGGAATCTATACCCGAAGTGGAAGGGATACTTCCATGATAGCCGCGTAAGCAGGTCTACAAAGACAGACGGAGAGGAACCTCTGACATAGAATTCTCGGTGAATGTTGGAGTTACCTTGAAATTCTTTCGAGGGTGTGATTAGTGAAGTGGAAGAGGTTCAAAATGGCACCCATGAGGAGTGAAACACTATTGCTACAGGAGATTGAACAAACCACCGAATATAGGAACAATCTTTCACTTTTGCAAGAATCTAGGTTCCTTCCATTTCTCCAAAAATTTGATGGATTCGACATGGGTGTAGTGCTAGAGTTTGCAATAACGTATAAGGAAGGCTGAGTTAGGGTTGGGTCCTTAAAATTTAAAATCCCTGAAGAGTTCATTTCGCAAGCCACAAGCCTGCCACTTACAGGTGAGCGCTAGTTTAAGAAAGAGAGGTTGATAAAGAAGCGTTGACAGTGGTTCATGGTCGACAAGAAGATTGACGTTGATTGGAAAAAGTGACTGCCACAGATTCCCATGGTTGGGAAATGGCAATCTTTACAACTTATATTACAGAAGTTTGTCACAGGTCAAGGATGCTATACCTTGGCATTCATATACCACCTTCAATTGTTGTCACATTTAGAGGTAGGGAAACTGATTAATTTCCCACTTCTTGCTCAGGAGCCTAAAAAAGATGGCAAAAAATGTGCAGAGAGGAAGTGCAAGACAGGTTGCAACCAAACTCTACCATCATGGACTCATTACGATGCTAGTCAAGAAGAAGTTAGAGAAAAAGGGAATAACATGGGAGGCATTTTTGAAAGAATTCCAAGTAAGGGGTTCAGAAGAACCTGATAGCACAAGTGCAAGTAAAAAGAGAAAGTCAGAGACATTGTCTTCTGCCAAGTGGAGAAGTAAAGGCTAACCAGTGCAAGCAGAGAAGAAGGACATTGAAAACACTCCACCTGTAGCAAAGAAAAGGAAAATTAGGACCTTGGCAAGGAGGAAAGTTGTTGACCAAGGGACAAACCAGTCAGGTTCTCCAATTTTGATCGACAACTCACCCCAAGTCTCCCCCACACTTTATAATCTCTCAGTGCTCACAGACGCAGTGACACACACTGTGGAGGATGAGGAGAATATAGAAGATGATGTGCTATTGTCAACATTTGTTAGTAGGCTAAGGAATAGGAAACCAATGTCGACACCAATCACTGATGAAGTCCAAGCAGAGGAGGACAAAGAGGAACAACATGAAGAGCCTCTTGAAAATTTTAGTGAACCAGATGTGGAGACCCTTAATTAGTTTAAGGACCAGGGCATTGAAAACCCTGCGGTTTTTGAAGTCCTGGGCATTGAAGACCCTAGGGGTTGTGAAGATCAGGGTCTTGAATAACCCACGATTTCTGAAGATCATGGCATTCAAGACCCTGCAGTGTTCGAAGGATAGGGTACTAAAGTCCCTATGGGGGTAGAAGAATGGGGAATTGAAACCCCTACTGATTTGGAAGGATAGGGTGTGGAATTCCCTGAGAAACTGGGAGAGCAAGTTGTTAAGAGCCCGGAGGAATTAGGCACACAGGGTACTGAAACCCCTAGAAAAGATATTGGTGAGGGTATCCAAACCCTTAGTGATAGCAAAACCTTGAGCATAAAAACCCTCCGAGATGTCTTAAGGCAGACTTTTGACAGTCTTGACCTTGATGTTGAGTTTGTGGCAGAAAAGGTGTTCACACCTAAAGATATCAGTACAACACCATCCACTCTCTTCCTTAATAGCATAATGGTGGACTTGGAGCAACAAGTCCATGACCTGGAAGTTTTAAACCAGATCATGAAAGAGCAGAGTTGGAAGAAACAAAGTGAGGTGGAATTACTAGCATAAGTAAAAAAGAAAAAGCAGCAGGTAAAGGTGTGGAAATACCGGGCTTCTAGATGCTATAGATGCCTCAAGAAGGTAACTAAGTAGCTATGAAAAGCCCGAGACAAGAAGCGAGAGATAGTAAAGACAAGAATAAAAATTGAAGTGCAGAACTGAGGAGTGGTCACTCACTTTTTTGAAGGCTTTTTAAAGAGGTAAAACATTATGTGAGGACACACAACAACATAGGGATGGGAGGATGATTGTGTCCTAAATTGACCTATTTTTTACCCCATTTCCATCAATATCAACCTCTATTTTACCTTAATATAAGACCCTTCTCTCATGCACTAGTACAAGATGGTTACCATTTTCTTGCACATGCTTATGGTTTATACTAAGATTTGTTAGAACACTTTATTAATCTTTTTATATATATTTCATGTTATTTACATATTTCTCGCAACTCATATTGATTTCCTAGAAATAATCATGGAACGTAGTGTTAATAATGTATGAGTTGACTAGTGCAGGAAGATTCTTGCACTGCCACTGTCCGAGGTTTTAGAGAGCTATCTTCCACAAGGACAGATCTTGATGTTCGACTCCAAGTCTAATTGCTCATGAAATGAAGTAGGTGGCATGCATCCAGGGATTTTTCTCCAAATATAGATTATGGCCCAGCGAAGCTCATGTGTGTTATAACCATTGGCCAAGTTTGTAATTGGGCTTTCTAAGTCTGTTCGATTGAGAGGCCTAAACAAAAATTATTTGTAATTAGTGTAAACGACCTAGAACCGAAGGATATATATGAGTTAGATTGTAGATAGGAAGCTAGCAGACCATTGATTATTATTTTGGTTTATATAATCTAGTTATCGACTCGCTCTGGGGCTGGATTGCTATGTAATGTAATTTGCCGAATCAAGTAAACACACAAGAATCACTATGGTTTGCACACAGTGTTTAATTTTTTCTTTGATGTATTTGAAGTGTTGATCACTTTTGTTCCTTAGAAGGGGAACAAGTTGGTTGGCTTGGGCCTGGCCAACCAAGCTTGTTGACCCCTCTCACTTTCATTATTTGGATAGACGGCGTGGTTATTTCTTTGCAACTATGTGATGTAATAGTTTAATCACTAATGTTTAAAACTGGATTAAATTATCTTCTATAGCCTATGTGTGGAATGGAACCATGATTTGTAGAGTAGTTGTGTTTAAATTTTTTTATAAGATATCTTTCACACATTTTCTTTACTCTTGTTTTCTATCTTAATTCATTTTCGAAGCGTATCGTGCAAGGAACTCTTTCCTGCACTAGTGCATGTTGTTGCTTGCACCTTGGTGTAGTCATTCATTGCAACAAATAGTGAATCACTTACCTGCATCTTATTTCCCATTATTTCTCTAGTGAATGGATCGATTAATTAAGTAACTGTTTTTGGTATTAAAAGTTCATCTCTAAAATATATGGAAGCAATTATATTAAACTACCATATTATACTTGCAAATAATGTCATTATTGTGGGTGAAGTACCGAAATTGGTTGAAAGTACTTAGGCTATTGACTGATTCTTTTGTAAGTGTTTTTATCTCATGAAGTTTTTTTCCCTTACGAAGTTTAATGAGTTGAAGCATTTTATTTTTTGCAGCTATTTTACTTCAGAATTTCATTTACAGTTGCAATTCCTTTTTAGCACTTCTTTCAGCTTTTGAGAATTTTTCAAAAACTGAGTAAAGGGGAATCTGCTTCGGTGCAAGAGAAAGTCTCTTGACACAGGAACAGAGTGCTCCAAGCCCTAAGGCTTAGAGCATGTTCACTCAGACATAAGTCTTCACTAAGGAAGATTGAATATACTCTTACACATAAATATTATACCTGCACTAGTGCAAGTAGATTGCAATCGTGTAAGGATAGGTTGTTTGTGTGGGAGAAAGATCAGAAGGAAGGCAGAATTTTGCAAGGGCCCACTTGTCAAAGTGCTTACCATCCATCTGAAGATGAACATAGCATTTCATTCTAGCATTTAAGATTGTTTCTATTGTGTGGAATTTATTTACTTGATTTACTTGCAAATTTTGTTAATGAGAATAATTTCGGAAAAATCACATAAGAAATCATTTGTCGATGCGTTTCGAACCAACCAGTGTGGTTCATCGTGAGGACAAGTTGAAGATCCAATCTGAGCGATGAGTTAAATAGGGACAGTAGGCCATTCCAATAGCTAAATAGACTGAGTAACGGTTAACAAGACCTCTAACGGCTAGGTTTGACCAGGCCCCAGGGGGAGGGACCTAAATTTATTTAATTATTTATTTATTATTATTATAACTATATATAGTATCATTTATATTATTTATTAATGTTAATATTATTATTACTAATATTAATATTATCAATATTAATATATTTATTTACCATTATATATATTTATTTACCCTTATATAATATTAATATTATTAATAAATATTATTTATTTAAATATTTAGAATATAATGGTAAATATCCCTATTATATACCTATTATTTTTAATTCTAGAACTTAATTAAATTCCTATTTTATTTTATATTTATTATTTATCTATTTATTAATATTCTAAAGTCTTATTAATATATATTCCTTAATAATATATATTTACCCTAAAAATCATATTTAACCAATATATTATTAATAATATTAATATGTACCATTATATTAATATTAATATTAATGAGAATTATTTATCTAAATTTTTAGAATAAATTGGTAAATATTATCATTATCTAAATTTTTTAAATCTAGAACTTAATTAAAACTAAGAAACTATTATTTTATTTATATATTTATTTATTTATTAATATCAATATTATTAATATTAATATTACTGTTATGATAAACTAATCAAACTATAAACTACTATCATATTGTTAATTATCATTAATATTACTCTTTGGCCTTATTACTCACTCAAAATCTGAGTAATTTTTAGGACTAAAATTATTTGCAAATTGTCTTCTACATTCTAGCACTAAAGTTGCCTTGGTGTTTATTGCCTTTCCAATTGTTTTCTCTCCGATTCTATATAGCATTTCCTTTAAGAATTAGGATTATAAATAGGAAAAGTTCATACCATTTCTGGCATTGCTTGTGCTTCGTCTCTAATTTTACGAAACCCTCAGGTTAACAATTAAGTGTTGAGGAGTTTGCTCAAGCACAATTCCTGCACCCAACATGTTGGCTTGTTCGAGCTTGATCCAGGTTTGAGTTAATTAGCCAAAAAAATCCCTCTACTACTGGCCCTTTTGGCAAAATTCCGTAGAGCACGGATTGAGGTCTCACCCGAAACAGTATGGGGGGATGCTTGAACCAGGTTTCCACAGCCTTGAGATGTCTGAGGGGTTGATTTAGTCCAATTATGAATGCCTTTGTGCAAGTTACTTCATGTACTTCCATGGCTTGCGAGGTCTTTGCAACCTATTATATTCACCTTCGCATAGCCCTAACTAGGGTTTTCGGGGCTTTCGCACTATTGGAGCAATGATCTGCACTCTTTCCCTAAGTCAGACTATGGATCTTACTTATATTCTTATAACAGTTAGTTATCTTTGCATAAACATATACCTTGTATTATATTCACTTACTCAACACATTTATATAAGTTCGCGTAGTAAATAAATAGTAAAATTGAAATTCATACCCAATAATACATAAAATAGGAAAAGATACACAGAAATATGGTAAAACTTCTCTTTATTAATGCTTCCAACGGTTACATACTTGACCTGCCCTGCGCGCTCAGCTATGGACTACTAGGCCTTTGCGCACTTAGCTACAGAGCCTTTTTCCACTCTATGACCCAAAGACACAACTCTACACTTTGGCTCATTGCTTCATGGATTTATTTTTTATACTTAGATGATGTCTCCTTACGCTTAGAGCCTTGCTCTATTTATACAATCCCATGGCCTGCAGACCATGGGTGGATCTCTCAAACCAACACTATATTTACAAAACTGACGATGGACAACCCTATGAATCTATTACAATTTCATGCTCTACGCCCACGAATTGTGGAGTCTTTACAATAGACTTAATCAAAACCTTGGCTTTAAGCCCCAAAAATTGCCTTGGGGGGGTCCCATGCCCAACAGGTCCCGAACACAAACATCGTGACTCACCTTCAATTCACTTTTTTAGTGTTGAGATCTTCATGCAGAGACCTCCAAACTCTGCTTAGATGGCTGCAAGGTTGGAAATGCACTAAGCAAATAGTTATTGAATCTCTTGTACTCATTGTTCTGAGATTGTGGTGTCAAGACTGCTCCCCTGTATCTATTCCTACACCCCCAAAATCTACATGAGCTTGCCTTCAATTTTTGTTGTGATTATGAAGGCCTCATTGATCCAAGGCTGAACACGTGCCTTGAAAACTTCTTCTTTGTGTCACGCTATATCTACTTGCTCTTCTAGCGCTTTGGCCTGTTGCATTTGTGCGAGCCTCTAATTGAGGGCCACCATCTGCGTGGTCCCTTTGACGTTGTCATACTACTGCTATAGCACACACACCTCTATTTCCAAGCACTGTATGTTCAGGTCCTCCTGCATATTTGTGAGGACCTCAAATGATTCTTCTAAAATTTTAGTGAAGTCTCTTACTACACTGCTGATCTCCTCCAGCCTTGATGTAATGGTGTTGGCGTGCTATTCCCTTACCTCTGGAGGAGTTGAAGGTTGTTCCTTCAACTACAACTCTGCTATGTGAAGGTTCAACTCCAGCTGAACCTTAGCCATTTCTTCTCACACCTCGTGCACCCCTACTGCTAATCTCTGGATGTGAGCCTTTGATGGTGCTTCTACTAGGATGGTCAGCTCAGGCACCATCTGTGTTTTGGAGAATTTAGCATCTACAGATAAACACTAATTCACTATACAAGTAGTTATTCCTAGAACAACAGTTTAAAGTGTTTTAGACTTTTCCTATAAGCAATACATAAGATGAGAAGATAGAAGGCCTACCTGTATTTCCGCTTTCCTCTCGTCTCCCTTGTATCGATTCCGTCACTCCTTCCCCTACTTAATTTGCTTGAGAAGTACCCTGTAAACACAACAGAAGACAAAAAATGATCAAATCATATGATCCATTGAATATAAATTAAAGGAATCAAAAGCAATTCATACATATAAGCATTACGAAAGAACACAACATATGGAAAAAGGTTCAAACACTTTATTAGATAGAAGAAGGAATTACAACCATCAATGTCTAATTCAAAGTCATTCCTCTAGCTTGGATCCCATCCACATCATATCAAAAGCAAGACAAGCTTGTGGCATCACATCATTTGCTCCAAAATCAAGTCTCATAGCAGCATTATCTCCTTACAATTCAACATAATCCAACCCCTGATCACTTAGATGAGTGGTCAATTTATAGGAAGATGAAGGAGGTTTTTTCACTAACGGTGACATTGAATGGCCTTCCATACTTAGAATTAGTTGCATGGAGGAAGGGATGAGAGGATAGGATGCTCCTTAACGCGTTCCTCATCCATTTTGAAGCTCATAGGAGTTGATAAGATAGGGAAACTTTTAGATGACTCCAAAAGATAAGAATATTCCACAAACCCTATCTGAATTTCACTCATTCTCGCTCAGTGCAGGTGAAAGGAAGCCTAAGTTCTCTGCAGAGCACCCTGGCAATGGACTTAATTGCTCTGCAGTGCACTTTCATAAGGGCTTACCTGCCCTAGTCCCTCTAGAGGAAATTTATGGATGTCTTCAAGTCGTGAAACTTTCTGGGAAGGAGGAATTCAAAGGGTTGACTTGTTTAGGGCATGAAAAAACTAAATTTAGGGTTTGATGAGCCCTAAAACACTGACTTGAATGTTGGGATTTGATGTGCCCAAATGGATATGTAACAACTACCCCCTAAAGCATGAACTCAAAAAAATGCCAATGTCAAATGAAATGCTTTATGATGTGATGAGGAGGTATCGAAGTGGAAGGTGACCTACATCAATTACAATACATATATCATGATATTTGATTTTACATGAATTGCTGAGGGAGGGAATACCCATGCTCAACTTATAAAATTTCATTACATGTACATAAACAATCGTCTACAGATATAGACCCATGATTGGAATGACTATCAATGTAAAGCCATTGTACATATGATTTAGTACTCTTGATATCACAACCCGGATGGATGAAACTAGATCTAGTTTCTTCAATCTCATTCAACTGTTCACTCAAGTACGAGTCTAACAATGTGAATATGTGATCTGAAGTCGAACATGGGAAGACACCATCTTATTACTAGCCAATTATATAAGTTGTTAACAGATGCGAGAGAGATCACCGATAATGGTAATGATCCTCAAGGTACTATTGTACATTCTGCATGGTGTGAATGGATGATTTGATGTCGAACACCATACAAAGTCTCTTGGTTGAAGGCCATTGATGTATGGCTATAGCCAAATGCGAGAAACTTGCCATTGATGCGTGCAAGCCTCAAGGTACTAAATGGGTGTTTCTAAGTTAACTTCTTGGATAATGAGTTGATGTCAATAAGAAGTGACTCGTCGTAGGAGGGCCTTGATGTATCCCACATCAACAACACGAAATGAGTGGAGTGATTTTAGAAATGGAATTTGACTAATGACACAAAGTTCAGGAATGGCAGTCATGAAAATGAAGGTTTATAGTATTGTAAAAGATGGATTTTGAATGAATGACTTCTCTTGAACATGTCAGCAACACTAAAGTGAATTGGTAGCATTGACCCAAAACAAAGTGATGGATGGTGTGATAGACCAATAGTATTATAACCATCAAGCTAATAACCCAACCCAGATAGTCACAGTGATGGAGTGAAAGTGTCATATTCAAGAGTGACATGCTACCATAAAGTGGTTTTCCCCTTTATCCATTTTCCCCAGTCATTGCTGACTAGTACCTCTTTATTTTTATCAATCTTGAGGAGGATAACATATTCTTGTTGTATAATTTTACCCTTTAGGTGAATCCATCGTTATTTGATGTTTTAACGAGTCTAGCGAAGGTGAAACTTGGTCTTGTCTAGATGGACAAGTTTGTCACTATTTGACGTATTTAATGAGTTTAAAGACAAATATAACTCTGTCCTTTTCATGTTTAGAGAGTTTGAAAAGGGAAAAAAAGAAAACTCTACATGTTATTTTTCGTAAGTTAATCTCTCAAGTCTGAAAAAGCGTAAAATAATACAAGAGAGATATCGTTTCCAATCCGTTAACGAGCTGCAAAGGGCAAGTGCTTGACAACCTTTTCATGTTTAGAGAGTTTGAAAAGAGCTTAAAGAGGACTCCACTTTGAGGAATGAGTGGTATCTATGGTAGCATCTAGTTCTGGTGATGTTTGAACTTCTCAAAACATGTTGATTTATGTGGAGGGACTAGCTAATAAGACCACTCATTGCAACTATTCCTCAAAATGGGTAAAACAACCAAGTGAAAACATATGATCGACCAAGGGGATGGTGGTGATGGGATGAAAACAACCAAGGCTCATATGACAAAAGAGGCTGATAGAATGGCAATCACAATGGTTAAAATGGAAATGGGTTCATTTTTAGACAAGCTTGAACCATAAGGAACTGGGCTCGGATTCAGTTCCATGTTTACACAAGCTTGAAACGAAAAACTATGCTTGGATTCAGTTTCATGTTTACACAAGCTTGAAATGAAAAACTATGCTTGATATTGGTTTACATGCCCCCAGCATGATGAAAGGGAGAGTCTCCTGTAACTAGATGAAAATCGCTGCAGTGAAGCAAGACGATTATCCAACACCTTTTTTGCTTCGTCCAGATAGGCACAAAGGTGAATGGGGTGATTCCTTTCACATAACCTACAGGGAAACTTAAATTTACCATTAGGTGCATGCCCCACAAGCTTCATTACATTCACCTAAGTAGACTACTTGTGGGTATCAAGTGGACGGAATGAAGGTTCTTTTACGAGATCAAGTGAAAGGCTCAACTAGGATTTTACGAGATCTAATCAAAGACTCGACTTGGAACTTTGCTACAGGGGACATTTTTTCATTTTTTAATGATCTTGACACAAGACAAGGAACTCTGCTCATATTTGTTGTTTCATTTTTTAACGAGGTTGACATAAGACTAGGAACTATCCTCATATTCCTTGTTTCTTTTTTAAACGAGATTGAGACAAGACAAGGAACTATCCTCACAGACCTGTTTCATTTTTTAAGGAGGTTGACATACTAAAATAACTATCCTCATAGACCTGTTTCATTTTTAACAAGGTTGACAAAGTAAAAGAACTATCTTCATGACCCTTGTTTCATTTTTTAATGAGGTTGACAGAAGATAAGAAACTATCCTCATATTCTTTCGATCACAACTCATAAGTGGTCATGAAGGAGAGATCTGGTTCCAATGCCCCCAATACATGATGAAAAACATCACTGAATTGATCGTTAGTTGATGTAGGTATGGAACAAGTTGCCACATAATTAACTCGTGGCGAGGATGATACCATTGGTACAAAAGGACCATTTAGGGAAGATGGTTGACTAGGAGCCATATTTTGACTAGGAAATGAAAGTTGTTCAATGGTGACAATTATGCCTTCATGCGAGAAACAAATCACTCAAAGGAGTGTTGAAACAATAGCTCCCATGTCATAAACATAGTCACACCCAAGAAGTAAATTGTAATCTATAGGGCCTGGGACTACCACCACATTCAGATAAACAATTTTCCTCCCAAAGTAATAGGTAACTGAGGGAGGATCCCTAATGGTTGAATGGTTACTCTATTAAAATCCAACAGATTCTAGGTAATAGGCACAAGCAGTGCCGAACCGAGCGCTTGCCAAGAAGTTTAGCAAAGGATACTCACAAATGCACCTTCATCTATAATAGTGCTAGATACAATCATATTAAAAACCTATACTATGATCTAGAAAGGCACATAAGAAAGAAGACAGAATCCTGCCGGTTGATTCCAATCAAAGGAAGTGACCAGACTACTTAGAGGGAGTACCATAGAAATGAGAGAATTAACCCCTTGAGTTATGAGAACTAGAGGATTTTCCTCCTGTCTTGATGGAATAGAAGGACTGCCCCCAAGCTCATTAGAATCTGAAGAAAGAAAAAGAACCTGAGTGGTATCATATTCACTCTCTTTAGGAAAGGTACGATTAGTTGAAGGTGAAATCTGGTGAACTATTACCTTGAAATGTTGATTTGGGTCAGGTATAGACTCATAGGATTAGAGAGAGTGGCTTTGACCAACAATTGATTTTGGTCAGTCAATTCATCAACTAGTGAAGGATTTAGGGAGAGATTCCTATAACAAGATGAAAGTCTCTATGGTGAAGCAGGATGGTTATCCAACACTTTTTGGCTTCATACAGATAGGGACAAAGGTGAATGGGGTGATTCCCTTCACATAACCTACAGGGAAATTTAATTCTACCCTTTTTTCCATGAACTTTACTACCACTAGTTGATGGTGTGTCACCAACTTGATCTCTAGAAGTTGATGACACCGGATGACGTGAACAAGAAGACCATTCTTCTAATATCTAAGGAATAGAAAGACAATTTTAAATAATATGGTATCCCATAGAAATTTTGCATGGATATCAAACTTTTTGAGGCTTTATAGATGGTTTCTCATCAGATGTTGCATTCAAAGCAATGGTTTCTTGGTTGCCTCTCTGCTGAATTTTCTTCTTCTTCTTCTTCCTGCCTTTCTTATTCTTCTTAGCCACTTGGTTACTAGTACCAATTCTTTCACTAGGTGAAGAGGAAGAAGGGGAGGAAGAAAAAACTAAGGAAGAATGCAAAGGGTCAACTTTAGGATCAACTAGAGGTTGATTTTTTCTAGTTGGAGGTATACTCGATTGCGCAAAAATCATGACATTTTAAACCAAGGAGGTTGAAAACAACCATACTGGCAAGCCAATGGTAAATCCTGGAAGGGAAAATGTAGCCATATATGGAGCACCAATATTTCCAAAAGGAGGAAAAGGACTAGGATTCCCATCAAAGGGAATTCCTTGATTGGTGGACTTGGCATTTGTCGCCACACGTTTCAACCTAAGATCAACTAAGGAGAGAGCATGGATGATGTTATCCATGGTCAATTAAATTTAGTTTAATTAAAGTAACATAACAAAACAAAAGAGGGATAATCTAGGCAAAAGGTTTACCAAGCAACTATGAACTACAGAATACCTCCCGACAAACTGAGAAGTATGAGCAGACAATCTCCCAAAATGCGGTGATCGCTGTATCATAGTTTACAAGGTGGCCAACTCAGTTACTTAAGGATGGATAGTAACCTAGAGTTGTCCTTACATATATACTCGAAGGTACATGGAGGCCCAATCCATATAAGCATTGTCTAATGCGAAACCACACAGTGAGAGCATTCCCATATACTTTATGTATTGTAACACCACCCTATATAACTGAAGGTACATGGACAAGCTATGATATACTCACGTACATGGAATGCAGTATCACACTCGGGATGTATTGCAGACAAGTTAGCGACAACTGCTTTGTTTTACGATGCCAGAACACGTCTCTAGCCTAGACCTCTAAATGTTTTTCGTAAATTTAGATAAATTTTAAGTTGATCTTCTTTAGAATTTTCCTTTCAAGGTTGACCATGTGATGTATGTTTTCAATTCCTAAATTGCAACTAATATGATAATAATTCTTTTCATTCAATTTAAGAATGAAAATCCTTAGCTAGTAGGGACAGAGCAATCAGATCTTTAACAAAGAGAAAAGAGCACAACTAACGCAATTTTCCTAGCTATTCCTTCAAGCATTCACAAACTACAATATGAACAATGCAAGTTTTTATTTTCAAATCCCTTAATGTTAATATGAACAAAAGGAAAAATGCACATACAATCAATCAATCTTTAATAAGAACGAAGAATTTAATAGTTCTGTTTCGAAGGAAAAGAAGACTCTACACACTTTCTTTCAAACAAAGATTAATCAACTATATTCTAACTTTGACTATAGACTGATAATGGCAAAGAAAACATTAAAGAAACATTAATCAATCAAATCAAAGTAGGGTTGGAAAAGGAGATAGAAACTTGTTCTTTGAGACATAACATTCATTGATCAATCAACAACCAAACAAACAAAGTAAAGTTGGAAAAAACACTTTCAAAAGGTGGGAAATTGACCTAAGGTTGATTAGGTTAGGTCAAAGAGGGCCTAACTGTGCTACAGAGCACTGTCTCTCACTCAAGGGTGCTCTGCCGAGCATTGTCCCCTAACCAAGCCTGGGCTGATTTCTAAGAGGCCAATCAAGAGTCATCTAACCTCAACTTTTTACCAAAATTCAATGCAAAAGGGTTGAAATACAGTCAATGAATACAAGTAAGGTCTACAAGAATGTCTTAGGAGGTGAATAAGCTACTAGGAAAGAGGATTCTTCCCCAGTGGAGTCACCAATTTGTTTTGGAGAATTTAGCATCTAGGGATAAAAACTAATTCACCAGACAAATAGTTGGGCCTAGAACAATAGTTTAAACTATTTTAGACATTTCTTATAAGTAATAGATAAGATGAGAAGATAGAAGGCCTACCTGTAGTTCCACTTTCCTCTCATATCCCTTGTATCAATTCTGTCACTCCTTCCTATACTTTATCCGATTGAGAAGTACCCTGAAAACACAATAGAAGACAAAAACCGATCAAAGCATACGATCCACTGAATATAAATGAAAGGAATCAGAAGAAATTCATACATATAAGCATTACGAAAGAACACAACATATGGAAAAAGATTCAAACACTTTATTAGATAGAAGAAGGAATTACAATTCTAAAATTCTGGTGCAGTCTCTTACTACACTGTTGATCTCCTCCAACCATGATGTAATGGCACTAGCACATTGTTCCCTTGCCTCTGAAGGATTTGAAGGTTATGCCTTCAACTGCAGCTCTACTATCTAAAGGTTTAGCTCCAACTGAACCTTGGCCATTTCTTCTCACGCCTCGCGCACCCCTACTTTTAATCTCTGGATGCGCACCTCTATTGTTGCTTCTACTAGGATGACTAGCTCATGGACCATCTAGCAAGCTTCTTCAGGTAACTACACCATCTTCTTGTTCTAAGACATGACCTCGTCACGCTGCAAGCTCAATTAATCTATGTTGATCTTCTACTCACTCAACACCTGCAATGAGCTACTCTCCCTGGCCTGCAGTTCTGCACTAATCCCATCATGCAGAACATAGAGTGTCTCCTATAGGAGTGTAGCCATGTTGATCCCTATCCCCTTAAGCGTACTAACCGTAGGTCGGTCGACCTCATTTGCTATAACCCATGCCCCTTTTGGTAGCACTATTGTGTGGGTTGTATAAGTGCGCAACATTTCCTTAGCTGCGACTATTCCTACTGTGAGGCTGGTTGAGAGGGTACCAGCCTAAGGAGCGTGGACATGTAACTCCTAAATCTGTTCTTAGAGGGCCCCCAACACAATCTAATTCTCCTCCGTGAAGTTTTGGAGGGCCTTTGTGGTGACATCGCGCACTGTCTCTCCTATATCATGCAGATCCCCCTCACTAAGGGTGATTGGGTTGATAGATAGCTTGGACACTTTTACCTTCTTGCGTGGCCCTATTCGCTTGCTCGGGTGTTGATGCTTCAATTGTGTTGATGTTGTTTGTGGGTCTGCACCACCCTCCTCTTCCTCTGTGTCCATCTCTTTCTCCTGCTCAGGTGAAGGCAACTTTTGACTCTCGTGCTCTTTCTCTGCCACCTTCTATGCTGTTGCTGCTGTGGCCTTTTCTGTTCTACTATTTTCTGCACAGTGTCCAACACCTCCTTTGTTTTTGTTGCTGCTATTTCTTTCCTTCTTTTTTTCTGTCATCTGCGCCACATGCAGTTTTTCTTTCTCCTCCTTCTTCTATGCAGTGGATTTTTCCAGTGTAGAGATGTCTGGAGCATGCCACTCTGGCGGCCATGTCTCAAGCATGTCGAAGATGACATCATTTGTGGCTATATAAGGTAGTTAGTTCCACTTCTTTGCAGGGTCCTCGCATGCCTTGAGGTAGATGTGATGAAAGTCCACCTTAAAGTCTACAAAACTTTGCAGGTTGTTGTAGATAGTGGGTGATAACTATGGCTTGTGGTTAATCCCCATTCTAATGTTCATCTCCATGAACACCCAGAATATTTTGTTGTTGCAGATCCATTCCGTGTCCATAGTGGCCCATAACGAAACGTACTTCGCGGCCTCTAAGAGATCCCTTGCAATTGTGGGGAACTAGCTATCCTCCAGCAATTCCCCAACCACTAGCACTATGGACAGTAGAAGCCATGCATAGTGGAAAGTTTTCCCTTCTTCATGTGCCTTGGTAATTTTCCATGAAATCCGTGCACAGAATTCAGAACAGTTAAATTGGACCCCTTCTGCGCACTGTTTAGCAAGTGCCACCACCGGTGAGGGTACCTCGTCCATGCGGCACTTCCGCATGACCTTACCTGCTAGTATCTGAGTTACCACTTTGACTACTTTGTTGTTGATACTGGAGATCATGTAACCCCTCTTCTTGTTCTCCAACTTGTATTTCTTTTTCATGGCCTCCGCGATGGCCAAATCATTACTCTTCCCCTCTGAAATGTCTACGGGGTCTCCACCTTTACATGGGAGCTGGATAATTTGATGGATTAGGTGGTTCATGATGGGGATGTGCTCCTCCAACCACAAACACCCATCATGCACTAGGAAGAGCAGCTGCTTGATGATGAAGATAGTCACTATGGTGCGATGGTAATGTGACACCCACAGCAGGTTCAACAACCCTTCCTTTTCGACTCCGTGTAACCACTTCCACAGCTCCAATTCTATAAATCCCACTGCGGTGTTATGATTCAGCTTCATGAGCTACGTGGTCTCCATGTGAGGGAATTTCTCATGGTAAGCGAGATCCCAGTCTTTGAATTTTAAGCTTTGCACCCTTCCCAAGTGTGTTCCTTCAAAGATGATGTCGTCCGGGAGGAGCGGACTTTTCAGAGAGCTCTTGCTCTCATCGAGGTCCTTGGGCACCTTTTCCTTCCTTTCTTTGATGGAAAATACATGGGAAACTTTGTTGGAGGGTGCGCAGCCTTAGTTTCTTCCTCTCTGCCCTCATGTTCATCTTCTTCAATTATGAGATCCTCAAGGACTTCTTCCTCCTCATTGGTTTCTAGGTTAACCACTTTCCCTTTTTCCTCCATTGTTAATCTGGTTCACACTGGGTTTTGGGGGGACACACGCACTAGAATCATTGGCTTTTTGTCTTTCTTCAGTCTCACCATGCACAGGGATTTAGGGATTTCCGCAAAAATCCCAGCGCATCAGGGGCATCTTCTATGGTCATGGCCTAGCAGCTTCTTCAGCGGTCATCCTTGCAATTTCCCTGGCTTCTTCAGATGCAACCATCTTTCTCATCCAAAAATCTCTCGACCATTCACTCAAGTGCTCAACCAACACTCTCCATAGGACAAACAGATCTTAGTTCAGAATACTCGTGGCACTCGATAGCTCAATTTGCAAATGACCAAGTGTTGTTTGTTGGGCAACCCTTTGTATTTTACACCACCTTTTGAATTTGAATTCAATCGTTCCCACCAAATTCAGTCCATTAATGCTCCCTTTGTGGCATATTTGCCCAAATATTACCCATAAAGCTCATCTTAAATGACTGTCACCCACTCCATTTGGCCTCAATTCAAGCATCACATCATGAATAGTGACTACAATAGTTACTTTCCAACCAACCCACGTGGCAGCGTAGCCCCACTTGCGTGGTCATGGACCTTGTGACACTTTGCTTCTGCGCACAATCTTGACATCATGTAGCTCTCGGGTAGAGTATTTTATAGTCTTGCACCTTGTTTCAACTACCGAGAGTGCTAAGACTATACTTCCCATGGTTTGTCAGGTGGTCGTGCCATCGGTATAGAGTTTCAACCAGTCATCCATCACATTCCTTGCAGAAAATCTGTCTTTTATTTTTACTGTCATGGAATTTACGATCTGTAGCATGCCACCATGGGTGATTCCTTTAGTAATATGTGGTTTAATCTAAGGCATCAGGTTGATCAACTCTCAGCAGTAGTCCCCAAATTCTCCATTGTAATCATGCGCATCCTATTTTATCATCCGAATTTTCTTATCGAGAAAATCCTTCTTTATTTCTTCCTGAAGCTTCTTGACTTCCGCTGCCACCAGAGCACTTTTCTCCCTTAATTGCACCCTTTCTTTCATAAGTTATTGGAGCCTAAGATCACCCTATCAGATTTCTCCCTTAGGTCCCAAGCGTTCTGCTTTGTTCAGTTGCGCAATCTCTTCTTTCAAGGCTCTGCGAACTGTCATATCTACTGGTATTGCTATGCATAGACTAGGCTTAATGCGTGCTATTGGAACTACAGTGTTTGCTCCACAGGCCAACGGATAAGGCGTTTACCCCATTAGTTTCTTGCATGTTGTCTTATAAGCCCATAGAATTACTGGTACACGCAAGTCCCAATCACTCTACTGTGCATTATATACCCTATTAAGTGTTTCACACACTTTGTTAAAGGTTTCTGCATGGGTAGCCTTCTGTGCACTCATTCTAATCCAAATGGACCCTAGAAACCCTCTAAGTCTTCAAACATTCAAAACTATCACATGAGGAAAAACCCTTAGAACAGGCGAGAAAAACTATCGATAGCCAAAAACATGAAGAAATCAATGAAATAAGGCTTATCAGAGGCTTACAACAACTTTGAATTAGAGCCGTCAGATCTTTCTGATCAACGGTCCAAATCCGATCGGAAAATCACAATCGGCGGTGGCAAAGGGAGGTTATCGATGGAGACCACATGCTGTATGCAACTGCGATCAGTGGAGTCAACGAGGTTTCTATCAAGTGCACAGATTAACGACCCACGTTGCATCACAATATCGTGTTGGCATACCATAGAGGAGCGGGGCTATATACATATACATATATGCGATGCAATGGATAGAGCCGATGGAAATATAGGTGATATTCTATATAGTTTGAAATCCTAAAAGTGTCAATTTCCTTTGTATTTTGCATTTCTACCAAATGAATGGATTACAAAGGAAATCTACCCAATGAGATATTACAGCCTCGATGGAACTTATAGATACAATATTATAACATTTCAAGTTCGATATGAGAAGGAATTCATGTTTTAATGTATTTTTTTAATATAAAGGGAAATCACAAAACAGGTAGGCTTTTCAGAGAGCCAAAGGTGGTAAATGATTTGGGCTGAGCTCCGCCCGATCCATATAATGGATGCCACGTGTCTAGGCTAAGGATAAAGAAAACCACCCTCATTAGGTTGTTAACCTCCTTACGAAAGAGCCACCTGAAATGAACCATAGCCGTTGGATCTGGATCTCCCAAATCAATGGTGGAGATGCATATTTGAAGTCCGATGAACAATTTTTGGGCAGATTTTTCCGTGTTTTGTAGTGTTTCTCTATGTAAATAGAAAACGACCATTTTTGGTATCTTGAAGGATTTCAAAGACCCAATGACCCATTCCGTTATAGTACAGGTGGCCACCATCCCTGAAAGCATTTAGCAATGATTGCTAATGCTCAAAGGGGGATTTGAGCGGACAGAGGTCGGGAAGCCAGAGAGCCCGAGAAGAGGAAAAAAACAGATAGTGCAGATTGGTTTTAAAGCCACAGATTGATAGAAAATAGACAGACAATGTTGAGGCAGAGCAAAGACAGAGACAGAGAGTGATAAAGAGAGTTTGTGTACTCAGGGAGGCTTGAGGGGTTCAAGAAAAACTCTTGCTGTTGTAACTATTATGTGTTGAGACTCAAATTGAGCTCATGTTTTTGTAAAACTCTTTTTTGAAGACATAATAGAGAGGTCACCACTTAAGGCTGGACCAAGAGACATAGCCTAGGAGTGTTGGGTGAACTTCTTATTAAACTGTTGTGTTTATGTGTGTTGTCTATTATGTTATTTAACTGCTTCATTGTCTATGTATTTCGCAATCTTATCGTTCCATTTCACAAAGTAACATGGGCATATCCATGCACATGAGTCTATAATACCTTAATAATTGTCTTAGATCTCATTATTAGATCAAGTGGTATCAGAGCTTCAGGTTGTTAAGGTTATAAGATAAGATTGTGCTAGATTGGTGAATGATAACTAGGTCAAAGCTCAAATTAGGAGAAGGAAAACTAGTTGAGACTAACCTAGAAATAGGAAGAGTCTATACTAGGAGGAGAATGGCAGAAGAAATTCCCTTGGAATCATACTCTCAGTTCATGGACAGTTTCATGACCATGAGAGCCATGGTAGAAGAGATGTATCGAGAATTTAAGAAAGGTTGAAGTGAAGATACTTCAACCTCCAAACAAGAAAAACGAATAGAGGAACCTCTCCTAGATGGCCATTCAGTAGGCAATGGGAAAGGAAAAGAGCCTCCTCTAACAATGCCTCCTTCTAGCCCTTTGATTAAGTTAGATGTAAAATTTGATTTGCCAATATATTATGGAGAATTAAATGCAAAAAAGCTAGATAACTAGATTAGATTGATTGATGTATATTGTAGGGTGTAGAACATCGATTCGGAAAGGAGAAAGATTCAGCTGGCCAACCTTTGCCTTGGAGGAACTGCCCTGGTGTGGTGGGAAGGCAAGACACAAGCTGATTTGAAGAAGCATGGTAAAATTCTTTCTACCTGGAGTGAATTTGTTTCTTCCATTAAAAAATAATTCTCTCCACTATCTTATATGTAGCAAACTATGATTTGTTGGCAAACTCTTCGCCAATTAAAGGGGTAAAGTGTACAAAGCTACACCCAAGAATTTAGAAAAAGAGCTTTAACTCTAGGCATTTCTCTAGACTCACATGAAACTTTGTTGAAGTACATAGGTGGTCTACATAGCTATTTTAGGC
Source organism: Pinus taeda (assembly GCA_000404065.3). Taxonomy (NCBI): domain Eukaryota; kingdom Viridiplantae; phylum Streptophyta; class Pinopsida; order Pinales; family Pinaceae; genus Pinus; species Pinus taeda. The sequence continues at coordinate 21,345 of APFE030464605.1, read as the reverse complement.
ACAACATTCTCATGTTTAACCCCACTAGCATAGATGAGGTATCTGTTTAGGCTACACATCTAGAGGCTAGAGGCAAGAATGTGAACCCAGAGATTGGGGGATCATCAAAACCCATTGCAAGTAAGAACAAGGAAAAGAGGAAGTAGAAATGGAAAGAGAGGAAGGAAAACATTATACAGAAAGACAAACCTTCATGCACTCACTACAAGAAGGATCGACATGATGATGAACATTGTTGGTCTTTGCATCTGGAGCTAAAACCCAAGAAGTTCGATGGAAAGATGAAGAAGACTGCTGGTGCTATCTAAAGAGGTTTGGCATTAGACTCAGGTGATGAAACAATAGTCAAAACTGCAGGTATAAAAGGTTATCTACTTTAGAGAATGCAGAGATCAAGAAACAAGTATAGGAGCTGCTTGAGAAAGGGTTCATAAGACCAAGCACATCACCATGTAGATCTCCAATCATGTTGGTGAGAAGGAAAGATAGTTTGTGGAGGATGTGCATTGATTACAGAGCAGTGAATAAAATAACGATCAATAATTGTTATCATTTTCCTCTCATAGATGATTTATTAGATCAGTTGAAAGAAGCTGTTTACTTTTCCAAGTTGGACTTGCGTAGTGGCTACCATCAGGTCAGAGTTGCAGAACAAGATGCATGGAAGACTGCTTTCAAAACAAAGCAAGGGTTGTATGAATGGCTAGTTATGCCTTCTGGCTTAACTAATGGTCCTGCCACTTTCATGAGAGTTATGAATGATGTACTCTGACCTTTTATGATGATTTTTTAATTGTATATTTAGATGAAATTCCTATTTTCAGTGAAACATGGGAAGAACATTTGAAGCATGTAAAGCAGACTCTAGATGTTTTGAAAAAAGAAAATCTCTATGCCAAATTATCAAAATGTGAATTTGACAAAACATCTTTGAATTATTTGGGTCATATTGTAGGGGGTGGTGAACTGAAGATAGATCCCTCTAAGGTTGAAGTCATTTTGAACTAACCTAAACCCAAATCTGCTACAAAAGTTAGGAGCTTCCTAGGAGCAGCACAATATTGGAGAAAGTTTGTTGCTAACGTTTCCTTGATTGCAGCTCCCTTACAAGGATTTAACAGGATTTCAGACACCTTGAAAGAAAAAATTAGTACAACACCAATACTAGCATTGCCAAATCTTCAAATACCATTTGAGATTGAAACCGATGCTAGTGACTATGCCATGGGAGCAGTGTTGATGCAACACGGTAAACCCATATGTTATCATTCTAAGACATTTAATTCTGTAGTAGTTAATTATCCCACATATGATAAAGAATTGTATGCATTATTATAGAGTGTGAAAAAGTGGGAAATTACCTATTGGGAAAAGAAACAGTTATACATACTGATCATCAACCAATTCAATATTTACACTCACAAACTAAATTGCAACAATCAAGACACAATAGGTGGATGGGTTTTCTACAGTCGTTTCATCTAATCATCGGGTATAAGAAGGGAATACATAATAAAGTTGCAAATATGTTATCGAGACTAATTATAAATGTGTCTACTATACTTAAGCATAACTTAGTATTGCATGAAAGCTACATTGAACAATATGCTCAAGATATAGATTTTAAAGATGTATATGCAAATTTAAGTCATGGAAAAAAAGTAGAAGAATTGGATTATCATGTTAAGGACCAACTCTTGTTTCATTTGGGAAAGTTATGCATTCCTCAAAATGAAAGAGTTAACATAATCCAAGAAGCACATACTTCTCTAATATAAGGTCATTTTGGTGTAAGTAAAACAATTGCACAACTGCAAGGATTCTGTTATTGGCCAAGAATGCATGAAACAATTTCTAGATATATTAAAGGGTGTACCATGTGTGCTAAAAGAAAGCCCAACAATAGAAAACTAGGCTTGTAGACTCCACTTCTATTTCCTTCTCTTCCTTGGGAAAGTGTTTCCATGGACTTTGTTGGGGGATTGCCAAAATATAGAAAAGGTCACTTTTATTTATATGTTATTGTGGACAGGTTCAACAAAATGCGTATTCTAATACCTTGTAACAAGTAGATTACAACTAAACAAATAGTGAAGTTGTTCTTTCAACATGTATGGGTTCATTTTGGGTTACCCACTTCTATTGTCTCTTATCGAGATTCGCAATTTGTTGGGAAGTTTTGGTCAAGTATATGGGATTTAATGGACACCAGATTGAAGAAGAGAACAACCTTTCATCCACAAACAGATGGCCAAACAGAGGTAGTCAATAGGACAGTGTTCCAGTTGCTCAAAGGTTATTGCAGCAAGCATCCCAAGCTTTGGGATGAACATTTATGTTATGTGCAACATGCTTACAGCCATGCTAAACATTCTTCTACACAAAGATCTCCTTTTTGACTTGTTTTGGTTTCATACCAAGGTCTCCCTTGGATTTTGTCTTTAGTAAAGACCTAGCAGTTGATGGACACAGTGATGTAGACAAAGCAACCAAGTTCATTGAACAAATCCAAGAAATTCACCAGGCAGTGCAGGAATAGCTGGAAAAGAGCCAAGACAAGTACAAGGCAAGGCATGATAAGCATCAAACTGAGCATAGCTTCCAAGTTCGTGATCAAGTCTGGTTGTACATCAGCAAAGATAGAATGCAAGGTGAAGATAAGAAGCTGAAGCCAATAAGGTATGGGCCATTCAAGATACATGAGAAAATTGTTGAGAACACTTTTCACCTTGATTTTCCAGCTTACATGCACATCTATTTAGTAGTTAATGCAAAGAACTTTGATGAGCCCCAAAAATGGATAATTATTTGGGCTCATTCAACCTCCTAATTCGACTTAATCCACCATTCTCATTAGTTTATTGCATGCTTTGATTATATTTATGCTAATAGAGTGAATTGGGTTAGTCATTATGCCAACAATTCTAATGTGTGCTTTGTGTAGCCTTTTTGGTCAATTTGGAGACAAAACTGAAGGTTTTAATGAGCACTTGGCAGCCAAATTCGTGGGAGAACAAGGGAGAGGATTTGTAGGAAGGTGTCCCCTTCATCTATGGGCCCTTACCTCGAATTCTCCACCATTAGCTTGGAGTTAAAGGGCCACCAAATCAATTATCACAAAGGCAACCAAGCAATTCAAGTAGGACTACTGTTAACTACAATTTTTGGGCAGCCGAGTCCCTAAAGTTTAGGAGGACTGTTGGGGTCCTCAATTTGTATAAATAAGAGGGCTTAGGGCCTCATTTTAGTTAGTAATTTTGGTTAGGCAGTAGTTAGTCATTTTGTAGGCAGAAGTTAGCTAGTTTGTAGTTCGATTTTAGTCAATAGATTAGCTTTGCATTTCAGCACCTTTTCAAGTTTTCCCTTGTGGACAGTTTTTGATGTAACTCTTCTTTTCGCGCTCAATAAAGATGAATCCAGCTTTGCACCAGCTCTAAATATCTTTTAGGAGGCTGTAGCTCTTGGGGTTGGGCCCATCTCAAGTGCCCAGTACCTCCTTTGTTTACTTTCATGTGTCTTTGCTGCATTCTTAGAATAAAATCTGCTATTTAGATTTAAATCTTGTTTTGTTATTTAGGTTGTTTTTGATGAGTAAAATAGCTTTTCATGCTCAGATTTAGTTGATAGTTTGTTAGCAAAAAAAGCTTCAAGAAAAGGGCCATCAAACATCTGTGGTTTCACCTCTCCCTCTGTGGGATCAGGAGCTGTGACTAGGATGACTTTGCTGCCCACAAAAACATTGGTTTTGCTTTGCCATGCAATCACTAGTGTTTGATTTTCATGTGTAGAAGTTGGTTAAAAGTTCAGACTTTAATTTTCTTAGTTGCATGAGATAAAATACATGGTTTCATTGCAGGTCACACTTATGTTCATTCTCTTTACTGGCAGCTAGCACATTAGGTCAACATAACTAGGTCTTTGAATTTACAAGTCTTTGTTGGTTCAGATTGGAAAAATGACTTGCAGAGCACCTGTACCACTTCTTCATCTGCTTATTTTCCATCAGCACCATCCACTCCACCCTCTACTTAGAATCCTTACCTCATGTTTTCCATTTGCTCCCAAAACCCTACCTTTTTGTGCAATCATTTTCTTAACCTTCTTTAAGCCAAGTCAACCTTCTACAACCTCTCACCACTCCATCCACCAGTCCCTGGGTCTACTCCAGGCCCCTATCCTAACTCCCTATACATTCATGCATCTTACTTCACTCACCCATCCTCTAAAATCCACATTTTAAACATCCTGTAGAAATTTTTGAACATCCTGTAGAAATCTCTGAACATCTTGTAGAACCCCTGCAGACTTCCTGGAGAAGCTCACAAATGAGGTTTCTTGATAGACAAACTTTGTGAAACTCTCTGGAGGGGTGTTAGGGACTCCTTAGACCCTCTCTGAACCTTCCCGACCTCTTCCAAGCATTTCCTCTCACCGATCCACCTCTGCACAGTCAAAAATAGTGAAAGCACATGCATGATAATTCTAACAACTTATCCAAAAATATAAAAATATGTTTATTTTAGATTATGATATAGACATAGCTTAGATACATGCATTTCATATTCTTAGAATTCAATGGCATCTTATTCAGTAGCTTGCATCTTCCTTCTCTGATTAGTAGGACTAGCTGGTAGAATTAGGGTTTGCTAGGGTTTGCGTTTCTTTTTGGCTTTCAGTTTCTTTCCACAAGTAGATTAGCTTATTTTGAGTTAGCTTTCATCCATCAATTAAAAATCTTCTTCTAAGAGCTCATAGAAGTTGGCTTAAGCTCCTAGCAGACTTGTGCCAGCTGACCAAGTGACAGCTGTGGCAAGAGCTAGTACTTGTGCATACAGCACCGTCGCTTCCAAGTTTGTTACGAACTACCGGGTTGATAATATTAAAGAAGGGAGTTCCAGGAGTTGCAGCATTATTGTTGCAATACTGGAGCCCACCAAACTTGAGACTATTTGAACCTTCTTTGATTGAATATCCCGAAGAGCAAAGTTAGTTGCCTTCTATTGATGATTTGTTGCCTATATATCTCAATGAGTTGCAGGAAGATATAGTTCTGGATAGGAAGGTGAGAACTATGTGTAGAGGAGATGTTGAGTACCTTAGAATTGAACTCAAAGGTTCAAAACCATGTAGTGCAAGATGGATAGAGATTGGATAAATGAAGAAGTTGTATCCTCACTTGATTGATGCTTAAAAGCCAACTTTTGGTGGTCCAAAAGCTTTTTCAGTGGGAAGGCGTGATCCAAAGGGATCCTAGAAACCCTCTAATTCTTCAAACATTCAAAACTATCACATGAGGAAAAACCCTTAGAACAGGTGGAAAACACTATCGGAAACAAAAAACATGAAGAAATTAGTGAAATAAGGCTTATCGGAGGCTTATAGTAACTTTGAATTAGAGTTGTCAGATCTTACTGATCAACGGTCCAGATCCGATCGGCGAATCGCAATTAGCTATGGCAAAGGGAGGCTATCGGCGAAGACCACACACAGTATGCTTCTATGATCAGGGTGTTCAACAAGGACCGTTAATCAAGCACATAGATCGATGGCCCACGTTGCATCGCAATATCACATCGGCAAACCACAGAGGAGAAGGGCTATATACATATACATATATGCGATGCGAAGGCTAGACCTGATGGAAATATAGGTGATATTATTTATAATTTGAAATCCGGAAAGCGTCAATTTCCTTTGTATTTCACCTTTCCACCAAATGAATGGATTACAAAGGAAATGCACCCAATGCGATATTACGGACCTGATGGAACTTATAGATATGATATTATAACATTTCAAGTTTGATATGAGTAGGAATTCATGTTTTAATGTACTTTTTTAATATAAAGGGAAATCACAAAATAAGTAGGATTTTGAGAGAGCCAAAGGTGGTAAATGGTTTGGGCCAGGCTCTGCCCGATCCCATACAATGGTTGTCACGTGTCCAAGCTAAGGAGAGAGAAAACTGCCTCATTGGGTAATTAACCTTTGTACGAAAGAGCCGCCCGAAATGTACTACAGCCGTTTGATCTTGATCTCCCAGATCAACAGTGGAGATGCATATTTGAAGTTCGATGAACATTGTTTTGGCAGATTTTTCCGTGTTTTGCTGTGTTTCTCTGTGTAAATAGAAAACGACCATTTTTGGGATTTTGAAGCATTTCAAAGGCCCGATGACTCATTCTGTTACAGTACAGTTGGCCACCATCCCTGAAATTGTTTAGCAATGATTGTTAATGCTCAGAGGGGGGTCTAAGTGGACAGAGGTCAGGAAGCCATAGAGCCCGAGAAGAGAAAATGAACAAATAGAAAAGAATGCATTTAAAGCCACAAATTGATAGAAGATTGATAGGCAGTGATGAGACAAAGCAAAGATAGAGATAGAGAGTGATAAAGAGATTCTGTGTACTTAGAGAGGCTTGAGGGGTTCAAGAAAAGCTCTTGCTGTTGTAACTATTGTGTGTTGAGACTCAAATTGAGCTCATACTTTTGTAAAAAATTGTCTTTGAAGACATAATAGAGAGGTCACCACTGAACGCTGGACTAGGAGATGTAGCCTAGGAGTGTTCATTGAACTCCTTATTAAACTGTTGTGTTTATGTGTGTTGTCTATTATGTTCTTTAACTGCTTCATTGTCTACATATTTTGCAATCTTATCGATCCATTACACAAAGTAACATGGGCATATTCATGGACATGAGTCTGTAATACCTTAATAATTGTCTTAGATCTCATTATCAGATCACATTCCTTCCACACTTCGTTGTCCCAACTGGAGGGACCATTCACGCAATTGCCTAACACTTTCTTATTGACCATGTTCCCAAACGCAAAGTCCATGTGCAACCGTGCAGGTTGTTTATCATATGCCCGTACCCATATGGACAGCTACATGCGCAGATCATTCTATCTATCATACTTGTCTTTTAGATGCATCTGAGGCTTCCCAAAATGCATGTGTATCATTCAGCTACATTTGCGCTAGTCCCCAAAGCTTCCTTAGTGCGTGCCTCACCACCTCGCGAGCATAGCACGTAGTACCCATTTCAAAGCCTCAAACATTGTTGTTCCAGCACCTCTCATTCAAATCTATTCAAGAAAGAATCTACCTCACTTATCCCATCATAAGTAGGTAGCTCCCTTACTTCCGTTTATACGCAGCACAATGATCTTATCATCATGTTGCAGTTTAGTGTCATTACCTTGTGTAACCGGTTTTTCCATCACTCTATCTCTTCATCCAGATTCGATGTACAAGAAATTTCATGCTCCCATGAGATTCTTCCATCTATGGTGGTATTTACCCTGTCTTGCTCTCGCGCAGTTATCTTGTAGATGCATTCTAAGTCATCACTGCTTTCATATTTGCACACTGGCTTCGTGTAGCACAATCCTTCTACAGGGTCCAAAGGTACGACTACGCACAAAGAATTTTTCTCAAAAATCATCTTGTGCTTCTTCAGATTTCTCACCCTATTCATGTTAGTGGCCCAATCTATTCCTAATAGCACAAGGTAGGGATTGTTGTCATCAACAATCTCTATCACTTCAAAATCTACCAGCATGCTTGCTCCTTCAATATCCATGGTGATTCCCTACAATCTTCCCAAAGGTAGGATCTTTTGTGGGTTCACCATTCGCAATTGGATAGGAGACCATTACAACATAGGCCTTCCCATTCACTCCCATGTTTGCTTTGGCAGAATGTTTTCATCTGATCCTAAATCCAGAATCACATGGTCCATCTCATATTCTCCAATCTACATGGTCAATATCATTTCTCTTCGCTTCCTTATTGCATGCTTTCCAATCTTCCATAATACACATGGTTCTCCTATTGTGGTCTCAGCGCATCTATTAATGAGTTCCTACAATCCCTTTACAACCTTGTTGTCGCACAGTAGCTTCATGCGTGTTTCGAGGAATGTCGTGAGCATTGATGGGTCCATTTTTTGCTTTGGTCTATCTTTGCTTGCTGAAGTGGAGGCATCAATGAAGCTCTTCCTAGCTTCCATGAAGGTTTCCTTAGCGCACTCCAAATCAAACTCTGGTTATTTTTTCGAAGCCTTACAAACCCAAGTACTATCTTCAGGCTTCTTTCCTTTATCATCTCCTGTCATAATTCCACTTCAAAGCATAATATTTATGTTAGGGTCTTCCTCGCGTAGCTCAAACCTCATCATTTGTAGGTTCTGAGTCGGGGGAGGTTGGAGCACTTCCTTGTCATGCAACCTCTCTATCAGTGTGGGACAATCCTCCATCTCATGATCAAACAATGTACAATACAAGCATGATGGATGCATCAGATTCTTAAAATCACGGGCATAATGTCCTTCCCCCTCGCAATTGTAACATATCAGCTGTCTACGAATTCTTCCAAATCCTCCTCCACCTTAGCCTCGTCCGTACCCCTGAAATACAGTTTGTGCCATTCCTGTGTTCTGGTCAATGGGCCTTGTTTTGGCCTGAACTCTATAGGTGGGAGTCCTATCCATCATTAGTTCATAGCTTCTACAGGTGCGCTCATCATGTCCCACTGATCTATAGAAATTATAGAACAACTGTTACGAATTCTGTGTATACTTTGCAACAGATGACCGTTGTCTATAGCATGATTTCCTCCTATTTGACAAATCGTGCCCCACAAAGCAGGTGCCACACTAGGTCCTGCTTGTGCCTCTGGTCTTAATGGTATAGGTCCTCCTCCCATGAGGTAATTCACAAACACTGGGTAGTGGTCCTTATCATGACCATGTCCCTTACATTTAACTCACCATACCTCTTCGCGCACTTCTTGGCGAGTTGTTTTGTCCTATTTCAAACTCTACATCTCAATGTATAAGGTTTTAATATGTGCATGGATCTGTTGAACTCCTAGGTTTGAATCCTATATCGAGACCTCATGCAACCTCATCGCTATCTTCAAGGCCTCTTCCTGAGTTGTTAACCTTTGTTGTGACAACACATTCCTTAAATGTAGCATTAGCAATGCTAGAAACCATTCGTGGTGTTGTCCATCTGTCAAAGTCATATTAGCTTCACGAATTGTGCACTTCTGTCTCTGATCCAACTCCCAAGGAGTCTCACCTGGTAGCATCGTGATCTCCTTGAACCCAATGATAGACTACACCTCTAACTTTGGCCTACTAAATTCTCTGTTCAACACAATTTGGATATTCATGATCCCTACATTTGGACTGTCATTAGAATGCTTAATATACTAGGTCAGCGCGTAATCCTGCAGAGTGCTGACCAATGTCACCTTGTTTATATTTTCATCTATAACTCCATGCGCTTCCCATACAACTTTTATCATGAACCAAAACTGATCCAGGTCTTCATTTCCTAGTCCCTTGAACGTTGAAAACTTCATCACGCTTTCCATATTGACTCGCGGTGGCGACGGAGGTGGTACGTGCAAAGATGGGGGTGAAGGCGGTGAAGATTGTGGTGGTGTGGGTGGGGGTGGTATGCATAGAATCCTCTGCCTTATCAAATTGATCACAGTTCTTGGTGAGACCTTCATGAGCTCTTCCTCATCCCCTCATGGAGGTGAAATCAAGGGGCTAGTTTCTAGTTTTGTACTACCTTCGCTTCTATAAATTCTCCCACTTCCCATAGCCCCAAACATCAATGTATTCACATAATCCACTTTTCAAAAAGTAGAATTTTAATCCAAGTGTTTAGAGACTTAACCTACTTACCTCATGGTCCTTTGAGGAAGCATCGCTCTACCTCGCTATAGCTGACTAGAGTATCTACTGCAAACTCAGTAATGAATCCTCCTATAATTCAATCAAGCCAGTGATCAACAACACATGCGATTTTATCCTCTGATGCTTCCAATATACGCACCAACTCTGGGGTCCACACAATAGGACTGTCAAGCTTGCACCTTCCTTGGCTGTCTTCTAACTTCACGATCCACTCGTACAACTGAGTAGGGAAAGATGAGAAGACAATTTTGTGGATTTCTGTGTACAGGTAGTAATCCAACCACTCTTCTTTCGATATTTGTGGATTCTTGTTCTCCTGCACTGCGAACTTGTGAATTCTCCTTTCCAACCAACCTTAAATTACTTTCTTAGTTTGATTCCAATGATACGACATCAGACATCTCTATACAGATTCTAGTCCCGGCAATGGAACCATTTGTTGGCTTGTTGGGGCCTGACCCAGGTTTGGAGTTAATTAGCCAAACAAATCCCTGTACTACTGGCCCTTTCGGCAACGCCCCACAGAGTGCGGACTGAGGTCTCACCTGAAGCAGTATGGGGGGATGCTGGAACCAGGTCTCTGCACCCTTGAGATGTTTGAGGGGTTGATTTAGTCCAACTATGAATACCTTCACGTAGGTTACTTCGTGCACTTCCCTAGCCTGCGAGGTCTTCATGCCCTATTATATTCGCCTTCACACAACCCTAACCAAGGGTTGTGGGGCTTTTGCACTATTGGAGCAGTGATGTTATAGACATATTTGGGCACTGCAACCCCAATCACATATGTTGATAAACCAAGGGCTCTCAAACCCCTAAAAGTGTTGTTTCAAACCTTAAAGGATCAAGGTCAATTGATTACATCATTTCCCAGAAATTCCCCCTAAAAAACTACTTAGAACTGGTCAAAATTGGACCATCTCACCTACTCCATGGTCAGGGTGCGATGCATCTCACTTGCTACACACAGGAGGTGCGATGCATGCTGAAAAGGCCTTTTGTAGGGTGCAATGAGCGAGAATAGACAAATGGTAGAGACAGTTTGCTGAGTGGATGATCAAGGAATCTTCTAGAAACTTCTCATATGACACTTGCCTCTCAGAATTTGCCCAGGGATGAGTAAGAGATCAATGAAATCTCCAAGTGGAACCAAGAACTATCAGTGGAATGACACTAATAAAAAACCCAGAGCTCACTCACACCTCTACAAATATCTATATATGGATCCCTCATCCTAGAGATCTAGAGGCTGGAATTTTGTATTTTGTAAGGAAGTGTTGTTGGTTTCTCTGTGAAACATTGTATTGTTAGGTGATCTAGTCTTTTCAGGAGGTGAAGAGGGATTTCATGCTAGGAGGATGGCGTTGGATCAGATAGCTATGTTACAATCCTCTTCTCTACTACTTCTATCAATAAAGCTATTTGAGTTTTCCTCCATATGCTTGTATATCTCTGAATCTTGTGTTTGTTTATGCATGTGTATGGTTAATGTACATCTGATCCTATATTGTTTATGGTTATAGATCTCTATGCTTCGATGGTATTTTGCTGCTTTGACTCTACAGGTGTTCTTTGAAGTGGTACAAGTGAGAAAAGAGTGGCGAAAGCTCTATCAAAGGAGAGAGGAAACAAGCAAGGAGCCATGCGAAAGACTGAGGTTGGTACTCTCTGCTCCTCTCTCATCTATCTCTCATAAACGAAAACACAAGTTGCTTTGGTTTGTTTGTTTCTAAGATAGCTACCCATCTTAGTGGGACTAGCAGCTCTGAATGGACACTAGTTTTCCCGTAAACAAAATGGCGACTCCTTTGGGAAGTGAATAGTTTGTTTGTTTGTTACTGTTGTTTGCTTTATAAACTATAGATAGAGCCTGAAGTTAACCTAGATAGTCTTCAAATTGCTTTTGCTATGCAACTGCAGAGTAGATCAATGTTGCTTCAGTTAATCTCAGAGTTGGTTTATGAACTGAACATTTGACTTGCAAACATCCTAAGAGCCCTGGTGGTAGCTCAGTAACCTCATTAGATTATCCCTTATACTTTGTCTTCACTGCCTATCATAAGCTCAGCCTAAACCCCTAAACTTAGCTACAAATTGTGAGTGAAAACCGAGCTCAATCTCGTCCCTAGACCATTCCACTATCTCTCATTAGCAGTCTGGATGCATCACACCTCCCATGTGCTACAAGTGAGATGCGTCCCTGTTTCCTTAAGGATAGGTGTGATGATTGAATGAGACTGTTTCTGCCTCCAAATTTTGGTTTTTTCTTCATTGTTTTCAGCTCTATTCAGTAGTTTTGCTGTCTATGATCAGTATATCACTATTGAAACCTTCTTCCTTTACATTATTCAGCCTCCATTGAAAAGGAATTGTGAATGTCTTTTATGTATATTTCATCATTTGCAGTCCTCCTTTGCAAATAGTAGCTTAATCGAACTATCATCTTTTGATTTGAAAGTGTCGCAACTGTCATTTTCAGTCGAGAAAAAGAGTGTTGTAAAGTCTTCCTCTTTTAGATAGTCAATTACACTTTTGCCATTGTATTTGATTTGAGTTATCAATTCTTTGAGGTGATGAAAATAGTTTTCCTTTCGAAATTGGAAGTGTCATATTAGTCTTCCTTTCATTTTTGAAAGAAATTATTAAAGTGTCGCTTTGAGGAAAAGTGGTTTAGATCTGTACTTAGTTTTCTTTTTTGTCATTCACACATTAAGGAAACTGAAAAAAAAAATACATGCATGTGCATTTGCATTTAGACTGCATGTGGAAATTGATTTAGGAAAATTGCATTAATGTGTGCTCTCTGCTCTATGTTGAAAGGATTTTACTCTTCTTTCCTTAGTAGCTAGGATTTTCATTGCTAAAAGAAAATAAACGACTATTTATCATCTTAGATTTCATATTTAGGAATTGTATATCTACATCACACGATGAACCTTGAAAGGAAAACTTCTTAAGAAAGATCAACTGTAAAATAAACCTCAATGAACATGAAATGCTTTGGAACCTAATGCACAACATCTAGAAGTCTAGGCTAGAGACATATTCTGGCATCGTAAAGCCTGGTAACTATCGTTTTCATCGTAGGTTGGGTGATTCCTCCTCTTTGATACGACAAGTGCCTGTACGGACTTGTGCTCCCATATACCATCGAGTATATATTGGGAGACCACAATAGGCTATATCCTTTATCCTTAAGAAGCAGTGTCTACCATCCTATCGATCGCAATGCACTGAACAACATTCGGGAAGATTGACTGTCGTACGTAAAAGTATATTGCAGTTTTGTGATTGATTTGCTAATCCCTCTGTCTAGACTTCCAGAGTAGTCACTTTCATTCCATTTCAGACTGCTTAAAAGAAAAGGTTCATCTGAGCACTTGTCACTTCAGGCTCATTAAAAATCGAAGGCAACTAGTGTCATCTTTAGCTTTTTATTGACTCTTAAAAATTGAAAAAGCAAGTTGTGTCAAAGCATCATAAAATTCATTTAAATCGAAATAACATTTTCCCCTATTAATTTTGAGTTGATCAAGTAATCTGCAATCGTGGAAGAAAGTCAATCAAAACCCCATCATTCGCGGAGACTAATGATTCAACCGTCTTTGACTCTAGAAACAAAACCATTCCGGGCCAAGCGATCTCATTTAACTGGGTCAAAGTCTCCTGGTTTATTTGAAACTTGTGTTTCAACATCATCAGAGACTCTGGTTACTCCAATTATTTCTGGAACCCCTGCGTCTACAGAAGAAGTTCTGTAGTTACAAGAGGACATTAGAACTAATCCTAGTGTAATGGTAAACACTTCTCTTCCTGAACCAACTCCATCTAGGGTTGATTTAGAAGGTGTCACCCCTCCAACATCTCTCATTGCAGAGTTTATATCTCCTTCAGCACCAGAAATATTTTACGGACTTGATAATCTACCTCTTCCACCTGGATTGATTGCTATAGAAGAGATTGTGGAGGATCTTCCATCTAGTACCCCATTGCATTTTGGAGCTGGGATCCACCTATATCCTTCTACTATAGAATTTAGTCACCCTTCACTGCAAGTTCCTATAGAATTTTTAGGAAATCTTTTGGATAGACTCGATATGTTTGAAAAACCATCAACATCTAGGACTGTGTCATCTAATACAGTAGTAGCAGAACTTCCTGCTACTCACTGGTATACCATCTATCCCAACTAGCTCTCAACTGCTAGATAGAGTCCACCCAGGGACTATTTAGACAGCATGGTATGTTCCTATTTATTCGTCCGAAATCTTATCTGGAATATCTTATGTTGAGTCTCAGCAAATTGATCCTTCACAACAACATCAATATGGGCAGTCCAATCTCCAAAAACCATTTTACCCTTTGAACATTGGATTGCCACCATATGGGGGGCAGTATGCCTTTTCATTGTTCCCTCTGGGATAACAACCATATGAGATTTCACAACAAAATTTGGGTCAAGCTGGAATTGCATCCAGTGGTTGGGTGCCAATACTGCCTCAACAACCAAGAGTTGTATATAATGCAACAAAATAAACCTGTGTCGAACATTCCCACCACATCGGCTATGGTGATGATGTTGCAAGTACAAGCACTACCTGTCGTATGTCAACATCAAGTATCTCAGGTCGTAATACAACAGCCCCTTGTCTCCATGGCTCAATCACAACCACCGATTAGTGGCTCTTTAACTGAAGTGACTCAAGCTCAAATGGGTACTATCACCCCTCATCTTGGTTAAACATCCAATACTGGGCAATAGCAAATGGTCTCACAGCCATGGCTGGTGCAATATCAACAAACGTAATTCCGGCAAGCTTACCGAGGACCTGAGCAACAAAGCTTTGCGGGTAATGGGTAGCTGTACATTCAAAACAGTTATCAACAATCATATTATAATGGTTATGCCCATCAACCTTATCAAAGTTATCAACATCAAATACATTATGCTGGTATGTAAAGACCCAATGCTCAGGTGATCCCATCTTATCCTGGGTATGCTTCGCCAAACCTTAATCAATAGTTGCCTTTCGTAGCAACTTTAGAATTACCAGATCTGAATCGGCTAACAAATGATCTAATTTCTTATGCCCCTTGGTGGCTGGCGATTCCTCATAAACTTCTGTCATATATTCCTAAATTCAATGGAAATCTAAGTGAGGATACATCGAATCATGTGATGACCTTTCATCTGTGGTGCTCATCCAACACCCTCAATGATGATTTGATTAGGCTTCACCTTTTTCAATGAAAGTTAACTGGTCCAACAGAGAAATGGTACATAGAATTGCTTAGAGATTCATTTGATAACTTCAGTGCCCTCGCCACCACCTTTTTAACCCATTTTCAGCTACCCATAAGGTACAAAATAGGACCGTAACTTCTTACCAATTTTAAGCATACGAAAGCCACTCACATATCTAATCATATTCACGAGTGGTGGTGTCATCATCAAATGGTAAACACATATGTTCCTGATCAACTCCTATCTAAATGGTTTATTAAGCCATTGTTACCTTCTATTACAGAAGATGTGGCTAAGGGAGGAGTCGTCACTGAATAACAAGTCATTGCTCGTGCACAATATCTAGACTTGATCTATACTTAGTCAGGCATGCTCTATGACAAAATTCATGATGCTCCTAGACCAGAATTTTCCGTTCCTCCTCCTCCTAAATCAAACAGGGACTCTCATGCTGGTGACGGCGTGATTGGCACCTCAAGTACGAAAACCGCAAAGGCCCCATCTGGTAAGGCCCTTACAGTTTCCGGTAAAAAAGTAAATGACAAACTTGCTACCTCAGAGGTTAATGTCGTGCCATATAACAAGGGCAAATATCCCAAGCAGCTAAGGGGCAAGAAGAAAGGGAAAAACAAAAAGAAGAAATAAGAAGATTCAACTCCTAAGAAATCTTTTGAGAACCCTGTTGGGAAAAAGAAACCTCATTATCCATGTTTAATATGTGAGGATGAGCATTTCACGAAATATTGTCCACATTGAGCTAAGGTTACGAAATTTTTAAAGACTTCAACTACCTTAGCAGTGTTGACTGATTTGTTTCCAAACCTAGAAACTAACCTGGTTGCTATCGATCAAGCTTCCCCATCCCAAGTGCTTATGTTATCCATCTCAAAACAACAAAATGATGCTTTGATATCGACAAGGAATAAAGATTATGGCAATCCATAGTCGTCGGACAACAAGGCTACAGATCAACCCATTAGTTCGACAACAACTTCGCCAGAAGTTGTTCCGCCCATCATTCCTGAATTAACTATAAATCCGCCTAAGGGAGTAGTACATAAATTAACATTTAATCCTCATGCCTGAGCAGCATAGAATTATAATATAGTGGAGGATCTGGCTCAATCACCATCCACTATGCCAACACTTGAAGTACTGCAAAATTGCCCCTCCCAAAATCACGCTTTGTTATCAGCAATAGGTGGGATTGATCCAGTGGATTCCAATATTGTGGCCATTAGTTACCGACCCAACTCGCTTTCCTTATATAGGTAAAAACCCTCAATAAAACTGTTCATCAAACAATCATTGACAGGGGGCATCTACCTGTATTATGTCAATGAGTTGCTGAAAACTTTAGGCTCACCACCCTTGTCACGATCATCAATGACATTAAAAGCATTTGATGGAAAGACATGCATGCCATATGTGATATTAAGTAAATTTCAATGTGAACTGGGAGGAAAGATAGTAGAAATTGAAGTCAAGGTCATTGATGGACACCTTGACTACAATATCCTACTAGGTAGGCCTTGGATTTATGCTACGGCTGCCATTGTGTCAACATATATTAGAAAGATTGCATTTCACTTCCAAGGTGGAATTACAATCATTAACCAACTAAACTTTTTCCCCAATAGTTCACAAGCTACTGGAAGCATTCCATTGATCCATGGAAGTTCTCAATCACTTCAAAATTTCGGAGTAGGTCTCCTAAAAGACCCTTCCTTAATGGGTACGTTTTCCATCCCACATCCAAGTAATCTGGCGGCAGTGGCCACAGTGGAAACCTGTCATATGATATCTTCTACATCATCAAAGATTAAGAAGAACTCTAACCATTTTGATACTATGGGTCACTGAGGATGGTTCTTATCTTGTGTCGACCTCATTAGAAAATGAAACAAGGGTTATGAGGATAGTTCTTTTACTATGTCAACCTCATTAAAAAATGAAACAACTCCCTTTCCAAATCGAGTCTTTGATTACGATCTTGTAAAATCCAAATCGAGTCTTTCGAAGATATCGAAGGTAAACCTTCATTTTGTTGAGGAGGTAAATCCCCTCTGCGGATAGACGCGATTCCTACTAGCCCAAACCGGGTCTAGCAACAATCATACAACGCTATAGTGCAAGTTCCTAATTGCAAATTAAAGACCAGTGATGAAAGCCTACCTGGATTCCAATGCTAGTGCTTGTAGAAGAGGTGACGCTCCCGTTCCTTTGCTTCGGCAGATCACGATCCCCACAATCTCTGTGAATGGACACCTGCACATACCAGAAATGACACAAACACAAACATAAAATCCAGAATATGAAACTATATATCAGTCAGAAAGGATATAACTCATCATCATTACAAAGAATAATAAGAGTGGAACCATAACAATAGTCATCTATTAATAATACTCAAAGAAGAATACAACCATATTTCTAACGTTAGATCCTCCTTTGGTTGGGTATTCAGTAGCACATGTCTTGCAATTCTTGTTGGGAATAGGAACAAGCCTCTCTCCTTGGTTATTAGTCAAGAATCTCCTTACTTAGATTTGGCCTTATGAGAATAAAGAAGGCTCTTACAACATGAAGCTCTTAGTAACTTTACAATTCTCAATCTCTGGAACTCTGGAACTCTGGAACTAGCTTGCCAAGGAAAATGGACAAGATTTTATAGATGGAGGAAGGGGAGTTGAGATCATCCACAATAATCATGTGATTGGCTTTATCACTAAAGAAGCTTCCATGAGAGGTGGAAAACCACTTCCTCTCTATGGAGATCCAAAGCCAAACCACCCAACTCAAGATAGATTCAGTCCAGGAATTTGTTAGGATGAACCTTCTATTGTTTGTTTGTTAAAAAACACCACTTGCTATGGTTGGCGCGAGTGTGACTCTATGACAGAGCACCAACTGGCGCGCCCTCTTTGGAGGATTTCCCCCATTGACGCGAGGGCTACACTATGGAACTGTGCCAATGGAGAAAGAGCTATTTTTAGGGGTTTTTAACAGGAGATGTCTTCAGGGAAAATGAAGTTCATGTTCAGGGGAATGCAATGCAAGTGTTTACAGGTCATGTCAATTCTCATAGGTCCTAGAATGAGTCCTCCAAGATGCGGGAGAGGGGTAACAGGGATGGTGACAAATTGTTGTGTAACAGATGCCCCCTAAAGCATGAGGCCGGAGAGAGAGAGGGGTGAAATGCTTTACAAGAACATGTCCAACCGAAAACACTACCGCCGGAAAACCTGTGTGGAGAAGTACAACTGATATCTCAAGTACATGATATATGTGGTGTGGGTGTAGACATACATAGCAGAGTACACAATAATCTATATCCAAGGTATGGGTGCAGCCATCCAGTAAGGAACGATAAATAGACTCAGGCATGGTTGCATCCATCCAGTGAATGAGTCATGTAATAATCATAATAATCCACAAAATCACAGCCTGGATCCCAATAGACAAAATCTAGGGTCTTGCGCTCCATCTCAATCCGAACAAAGTACAAGTTCAAGCATGTGAATATGGGAGTCGAAGTCGAACATGCAAGAACATCGTCTGATTACCAACCAATGATGAAAATTTTTAACAGACGTGAGAGGTACCACCAATAATGACAATGGCCCTCAAGGTACTATAGGTACAATCTACGGTGTGTGAATCAATGAGCCAGTGTCAAACCCCGTAAAATCATTCGATCGGAGGTCAATGATGAAAACCTCGCGTCGAACACGAAGAACCTGCCAATGAGGCATGCATGCTCCAAGGCACCTGAAGGGAGTCTCTAGGTCAACTTCCTGGATAATGAGCTGAAGTCGATAGGAAGCGACCTTGATTGAAGGTGGGCCATAGTGTTTCCCACATCATCGACACGAGACAGAGGAGTTTTGTGAATCAGGATTATGTGAGTTATTAGAGGGAGGTTGATTATTTTGCAGAGGTCAACTTCTCTTGAACATATTGGCAGCACGATAGCAGACTTGGCAGTATTTGACATCAAATGATCAGAGGTCATGGTGACAAGGCAAAGAGCAGATGAGAGGTTAAACAGGATTACCCAAACCCACGGAGGCAAGTGAAAAATGAGATGAGATGTCCCCACCCAGGCACGAATGCAGACAAGTGCCATGTTCAAGAGCGACATACTGCTGACACAATAATGATTCTGGTTCCATTTTCCCCACCATTGCTGGCGAGTACCCCAATTATTTTTATTAAAAAGCTTGACGGGGATAGCATATGCTTGTAAAGCATCATTTCGACAGAATCCAATGTCATCAAGTTTTAACGAGTTTGAAAAAAGGAAAAACTCAGCGTCTTTTCATGTTTAGAGAGTTTGAAAAGACAACAAAAAGTAAACTCCAGGGGTGTCCTTTTTCGTAAACTTGTGTCTCTCGAGTCTGAAAAAGTATAAAACAATGCTCAAAAGAACCGCCCGACCATTATGATCGAGGATTACTTTTCATGATTAGTGACTT
>APFE030464604.1:2914-17262 GCA_000404065.3 Pinus taeda | reverse complement strand
CAATGTACTATGATATAAAATATTTTCCCAATAAAAATATAAAATCCCTTAATTTAGCCCAAGGGTGAAAATTCGCCTCTAAAATTTTCCATGATCTAGGCATTCTTCCATGCCAATGATATATCATAACCAAAAACCACATGCATTTTCAAAGCATGCCAAAACTAGCAAGGAAATTGTACATGCAACTTGGTATCTAAAAGAAAAATTGATTGTAGTTGTTGATCCCGATGTTCTCTTGTGCCTTCCTGCACTTCCTTTTCCTTATTACTCAAAAACTCCAACTATTCCACACTCCTCCAAGAATACTCCAAGAAAAATCTAAGTGTCCAAGAGTATGAGAAAGAGAATAAAGAGAGAGCTCCAAAACTGAACTAACAAAAGTCTATGAAGTGATCCTCATAAGATTTATTATCAATGAGGCCTCTATTTCCTTCAATTTCCTCTATTTTACTTCATTTTCCTCCTCACATGCACCCTGTGACCTTTCACCTTCCTTTTCTCTTAATTTCCTTTATTTTCATAAATAAATTGCCAAAAATGCCATTTTTCTTTTCTAAATCCTTTATCGTTCCCTTTGCCATTTTAGTTTTTCCATAATAACCTAAATGAATAGCCACTAGGGTTTTTTTCCCACCATTCATCTTTGAATACATGTCCCATGACCTTGGTCTTATTTTCTTTTACATGAAATTTTACTAGGGCTATTACAACAATGTCTCAATTCTCAACAAAAAACTAGTAGAAAATGTTTTCTTCTTATGGTTGGATTGAATCTCGGTGGGCTCATAAACAAGATGGTAGAGACACCAAAAAAAAAAAATTTGAATTTTTTTTTTGGAAAAGGTCTGTAGAGCTTGTGAAAATTATAGAGCCCGATGTTAAGGTGCTAAGGATGGTGGATGGGGGAAAAAATGGTCATGGGTTATATTTATGAGCCTATGGATTAAGTAAAGGAGAAGCTATGGGTAGCTTACAAGGATAAGTTAGCTAAATATGGATGTATATGGGAGATCATTGATAATAGATGGAGAAATCAACTCTGTCATCCTATACATACAGTTGGGTATTTTTTGAACCCAGAGTATCATTATAAAGCTTGTCTATGAGATCTAAAGGTTGAGGAGGTCAGAGATGGATTTATTGATTGCTTGGAGCACATGGTTGCTAACCATGTAGATCAGTTAGAAATACATTAAAAAATTAGACTTTTCAGTATGGCGGTTGGTAACTTTGGAAAAAACTTGGAAAAAATGGAAAGAGATGTGGATAACCTAGGTAAATGTTGGCTTAAGGGGGCTTGACCCAGGTTCAGAGTTATTTGTGCCAAACAACAAAACCTTAACTACTGGCCCTTTCAGCAACAACTTGTGTAGTGTGGGCTGCAATCTCATTTGAAGCAGTATTGGGGGATGCTAGAACCAGGTTTTTGGATCTATAGGCCTGTGTGATGGTCTTCTTAAGGATATTATAAATTAGATATGCCTTCGTGTAAATCTATTCCTTCCGAATATCAATTAATGCAACTATATTGAAATGACCTTTAGACCTTCGTGAAGGTACCTGATTGTACTTATCATGCATAAAAGATACAGTTTCCCTAATTTCATACAATAAATTGTATATTATGAAGCCCTTATGACCTAGATTTGTCGTCACATAGAGCTACCCTTTATGAACAGTTAACTAAACCAGATCTATCTAACAAATTCCCGATATCCATGAAGGAGGTTAATTCTACTGGTTATGCCTAAACATTACAAATCCATCTGTTTTGCGCAGAAATTAAGAATTAATTCACATAAACAGATCACAGAGAGAAGATGCCTAAACATAAACAAAAGAAAATAAACAAGGCACATGTGCATAGATTCGGTTCAAAATAGTCTTTATTAAGATGTAAATGTGCAGATACAGACATTTTATCCCTATGCACCCAACTATAGGGGCCTGCGCACTCAGCTGCAGACTTACCAATGTCTTTGAGCACTCAGCTGCAGGAACCTTCCCCCTTCACCTAAGAACAGGAAATAAAATTTTCCCGCCTTAGCACCTTGCTCTTACAATAATTCTTTCCAAAAATTTATCCTCTACGACTCACTAAGACTCAACTATATATAGCCTTGTCATTACAATATCATGGCTCATAGACCATGGGTGAGTCTCAAACCCGTCCTATCACCTACCTATACAAGGGACTAATGCCCTTTTGAATCTTACTTGGCTTCACACTCCCCTTCCACATTTCATAGAGACTTTACATTCTTTCACAAAAACTATTACAAAATTTGACTTTATTGATAAAATTTGACCCCAGGGACCCCATCCTAATAGTAAGCAGTTCCAATTTTCTTTTCTTTTCAAGTTAAATTGTTTACAAAATTACAATTCAAATTATATATTAATACTTGTAATTTGTAAATAATTAATGAAATGAATTCAATTACTAATTAATGTCTTTTTCTTTGCAGCACATTGGTGGGAGTCATTTGGCGACTAATGTCCTCAATTGCAAAAGTTTTCAATTAGAGTCCTTAGCCAAACTTGCAGTGCTTCAAGTTGTGAGTGTAATTGGTTTGTTTTTTAGTGCATACAAATGAAGAATAGAAACTATTTGGAGCAAAAATGGTTAAATTATATTGTCTTCATGAAATACAACCTTTGAATAAGGTGCAACCAAATGATGAACAAAATACTTGATCTAGATCCCATTGTGTTGGATGATATTGATCCAACATCGGAATGGGTGGAAGAGACTGAAGATCCTAAGTTTGATGTTGATTTTGATATTGACATGGAATTAGGGGGGATGTAGCAAATTTGGTAGCGCCATTAGAACCGAGATTAATACTTGCATTAAACAAATGAAAACAACCAATGGAAGACATTAGTTGTGCAAATCAACCAACTCGTGCTTCGATTAGGTTCACTTATACTATTATTGGTGGCAGTGTTACTATTAAGGTTGCAGATGAGGCTGAGGTAACCTTAGACTCTAATCTAGATGATGTTTATGTAGCTCCTGTTGATGATTCTGTGTCTACTAGTGGTGATGAGTTTGATGATTGATAATGTGTAGACTAGTAGTCTTGTAGTAGGCCAATAGCCTCATTGCTTATAACATTGTTTTTGGTCTTTATAGTCCATTTATTGCCTCATTTCTTATGTATTTGTTCAATGATATGTATTGCATTCGGTTCCATTTTCATATATTCACCTTCACATGGTATATAGATGAGAAAACTTTGCATATTTTGTCTCTATTGGCTTGGAATCATGGTTCCAGATATGAAAATAGTTTTTTCATTAAAAAATAATTATTTAATCTATTTTTTTAATAATTGGTTCATTAAGATCTGACTAGTCTTGGTTTGACTAGTTCCGGTTTGAAATCTGGCTTATTAGTAGAACAATCTAGTAACCAGTTTCAATTTTTAAAACTATGACTGATATTTACAGAAAGAAAATTACTAGTTCATAGCCCAAAGTCGTGAAATTCAAGAGGAGATAAAGGAGTTATAGTTGTAAAACAAAAACCTACAAAACGAGTTTTCTTACTCCATTCCATATGCATCCTAGGGAAGATAGATAAAGAGAGGGATTATCATTGAAGGATGATGCAACATTTTTCTAAATTCTATTGTGCTCTCTTAATAAGATTATAAGATGATGAGAAATTTTGATGGGATCTAATTTTCCAATTTTATCGATTTCTTCCATGGGGACATGTAAGATGTTTGGTGTAGGGGGGATTTTGGCTCCCAACATTAACATCTCTAGCTTAAATCTTTCCATTCTATTTCCTTGCCTATTATATATTCCTTTCCCAAAAAATCTATATTACTGGCTTAAAATACCCATAATTAGTATGACGAAGTACACCCTCCTTAGCTTATTAAAAACCTATGTTTTTTTACTATATTTAAGTGCACATTGAACTTATGTTGCTAATGATGAATATGTAGTTCACTTCCAATACCACCACAAGGATTATGGTTCCCTAGGGAGCCATCAGGTCATTATATATCACATTCATTCCTATCCATGTAAGAGTCTAACTTGTAAGATTTGACGATTACATGGAAGTCTAGCACATTTCTTCTCGCAACCAATCAAAAACTCAAATCAAAGATCCAAGGATTCCATATTGTGCCTACTAGTAATGAAGTCATAAAAAAAAACACTATTTTTTATCTGATAAAGTGCACACTCAAGAGCTAATATGTCTCACCACACCAATAATCAACTTGGAAAAGTTTACAAAAGAATAAGGAGAACTATTATTCAGTATCTTAACTATTATGAGGAGATCTCTTCCTAGAAGAAAGTATTGGATCTTATGTCTATATCATGTCCTCTTATGGGCAATATTTTGATGTAAATTGTGATACTTATAACTAGACCCATGAACTGTAATGTCGAGTTAGTTATTTGATATTGTGATTTTCATCTGGTTTCTCATACTCTGTATAAGTTATGCATTAGAAACCGTACTGTAATTTAGCTATGATTAATAGAATACTAGTAGGCTTCATCCTATCAACCAAAGAAGAGTGAGAAAAGAACTCCTCGTTTGCCAAAATGTTCATTCATTTTGTGAATGAGAGGCCACTTAGTAAGTTTAGGCCCATAGATGTGTTGGACAATGTAACTACTATCATGGAAATTTCTAAGGTCGTCTAGAAGGAGGAAGCTAGGGTCAAATATGAGGAGTACCTAGAGGTGGTATCAAACAATGTGGCTGCCTTCAACACTGAGTTTGACAGGATTCACACAGAAGGTTTTCCCAACAATTGGGACTTTGGGGGAGTGTTGATCCAGTTGGTACAATACTGTCAAAGACTAGTGGAGCCCAAAAGCAAAGTAGAATCTACTCATGAGAAGACTACTCCTCTAAAGGCTAAGACTATGGTAAACTATTCGAAGAGGGAATTTCAGCTATTGGGGATGGTCAAAACCATGTTTCACCCTAGATTGAACTACACCAATCTAACCAACCTCAAAATTTCTTATTGGTGGTTCTTCTGAGCTCCTCTGCTAGTGCCAACACTGTGGAAAAGATCTCAGTTTTTTGTCAACCCTCTTGTCCTCCAATTCATTGAACCATGTAGCTATGATTAATAGAATACTAGAAGGCTTCATCCTGTCAGCCAAAGAAGAGTGAGAAAAGAACTCCTAGATTGCCAAAACGTTCATTCATTTTGTGAATGAGAGGAAACTTAGTGAGTTGAAGCCCATAGATGTGTTGGACAACGTAAATGATATCATGGAAATTTCCAAGGTTGTCTAGAAGGAGGAATCTAGGGTCAAATCTAAGGAGTACCTAGAGGTAGTATCAAAGAATGTCGTTGCATTGAACATTGATTTTTACATGATTGTCAGAGAAGGTTTTCGTAGAAATTAGGACTTTGGGGGAGTTTTGATATAGTGGGGACAATACTGTCAAAGACTAGTGGAGCCCAAAAGCAAAGTATACTCTTCACATGAGAAGACTGCTACTCTGAAGGGTAAGACTATGGTAAAATATCTGAAGAGGGACTTTCAGCTATTGGGGATGGTGAAAACCATGTTTCACCCTAGGTTGAACTACACAGGTTTGACCATCCTCAAAATTTATTATCGATGGTTCTTCCAAGCTCCTTTGTCAATGCCAACACTATGGAAAATATGTAGGCATTTCGTTAACCCTCTTGTGCTCCAAATTATTGAACCATCTAGCTATGATTAATAGAATACTAGAAGGCTTCATCCTATTAGCCATTTCTTATCGGTGGTTCTTTTCTCCTTCTTCTTTGGATGGCAGGATGAAGCCTTCTAGTATTCTATTAATCATAGCCAGATGGTTAGATGATTTGGATCACAAGATGGTTGACAAAATGCTCAGATCTTCTCCACAATGTTGGTGTTGGCAGAGGAGCTCATAAGAGAAACCGGTAAGAAATTTTGAGGTTGGTCAGACTTGTATAGTTCAATCTAGGTGGAACATGGTTTTGACCATCTCCAATAGCTAAAATTGCCTCTTCAGATAGTTTAACATAGTCTTACCCTTCAGAGTAGCAATCTTCTCATGAGAAGAGTATAGTTTGTTTTTGGGCTCCACTAGATTTTGACATTATTGTCCCCACTGGATCAACACTCCCCAAAAGTCCTAGTTGCTAGGCAAACCTTCTCTGAAAATCTTGTCAAAGTCAGTGTTGAAGGTAGCCACATTCTTTGATACCACCTGTAGGTACTCCTTAGATTTAACCCTATCTTCCTTTGTCTCTAAAACCTTGGAAATTTTCATGATATCAGTTATGTTGTACAACACATCTATGGGCCTCAACTCACTAACTATCCTCTCATTCACCAACTAAATGAACATTTTGGCAATCTAGGAGTTCTTTTCTCCCTCTTCTTTGGCTAAGAGGATGAATCATTCTAGTATTCTATTGATCATAGCTAGATGGTTTGATGATTTAGAGCACAAGAGGGTTGACGAAATTCCCATATATTTGCCACAGTGCTTACGCTAGCAGAGGAGCTTGCAAGAACAACTGATAATAAATTTTTAGGTTATTCAAACTTGTGTAGTTCAATCTAGGGTGAAAAATGGTTTTGGCCATCCCCAATAGCTAAAAGTCCCTCTTCAGATAGTTTACCATAGTCTTACACTTTAGAGTAGTAGTCTTCTCACGAGAAGAGTCTAATTTGATTTGGGGCTCACTATTCTTTTATAGTATTGTCCCCACAGGATCAACACTCCCTCGAAGTCCCTATTGTTGGGAAAACCTTCTCTGGCAATCTTGTCAAACTCGGTTTTGAAGGCAGCCACATTCTTTGATACCACCTCTAGGTACTTCTTAGATTTGACCCTAGCTTCCTCCTTCTAAAAAACCTTGGAAATTTCCATGATAGCAGTTACATTATCCAACACATCTATGGGCCTCAACTCATTAAGTGGCTTCTAATTCACAAACTGAATGAACATTTTGACAACCTAGGAGTTCTTTTCTCCCTCTTCCTTTGGTTGATAGGATGAGGCCTTCTACTATTCTATTAATCATAGCTATATATGGTTCAATGATTTGGAGCACAAGAGGGTTGACGAAATGCCCAAATCTTTGCCACAGTGTTGGCATTGGCAGAGGAACGGAAGAACCACCGATAATAAATTTTGAGGTTAGTCAGATGTTCATAGTTGAATTTGGGGTGAAACATGGTTTTGACCATCCCCAATAGTTGAAATTCCCTCTTCAGTTAGTTTACCATAGCCTTACCCTTCAGAGTAGCAATATTCTCATGAGAAGAGATTACTTTGCTTTTGGTCTCCACTAGTCTTTGACAATATTGTCCCCACTGGATCAACACTCCCCTAAAGTCCTAGTTGTTTGGAAAACCTTCTTTAACAATCTTGTCAAACTCGGTGTTAAAGGCAGCCACATTCTTTGATACCACCTCTAGGTACTCCTTAGATTTGACCCTAGCTTCCTCCTTCTAAACAACCTTGGAAATTTCCATGATATCAGTTACGTTGTCGAGCACATCTATGGGCCTCAACTCACTAAGTGGCTTCTCATTCACAAACTGAATGAACATTTTGGCAATGTAGGAGTTATTTTCTCCCTCTTCTTTGGCTGATAGGACGAAGCCTTCTAATATTGAATCTTACTTAGGTTCGCCCTTTGCTTCCACATTTCGTGGTGAATTTACATTCTTTCACAACAACTATTACAAAATTTCACTTTATTGACAGAATTTAACCCCCAGGGACCCCATCCCAGCAAGCCCCCAACCCAAATATGGTGAATCGCCCTCAATTCACTCAATTGGCTTATCCACTTTATTGCAGAGTTCACTGAACTCCATCTTCAACACTCCAAGGTCCATTATGCTCTGTACGATGGTCTGCTACACTTCTTCGACCAACTTCTCTGTAGTTGGCCCCACCATCATGAGGCGCATGGTCCTTTGTGTCTACTGGAAAGTCTTTAGCTTCTCTTGGATAGCCAGAGTAGTCTGGCTCGCTTTCGCTATCCATGGCTGAATCTGAGCTTTCAAAACTTGTTCTTTGCACTGCATCTCCTCAACCTCTCCTTGTAGCACCTTCATTTCTTGTAATTGCACGAAGCACTGGACTGGTGCCAAAGTGCGCGCAGTCGCCTTGATCTCATCACAGTTTTGTTGTGCCTCTCTGATCTCTGTACCTAGTCTCTATAGGTTTGAGTCCTCCTGCAAAATGGTCCATAGCTCCTTTTCATTTTCAAAGAGATAATTGCAACCCATTATTGCATTATACAAGATAGACATGTGTTATATGATGGTTGCACGATGCTGCTCCCTTACCTTTGTCGGAGTATTCGGCTATAATTTGAATTGTAGTTCTGAGATCTTCATCCAAAAATCAAAAGTAACTCGACCTACCACATCCTTAGACTATCTCACTGCAGTAGCCAATTTCTGAACATTTTCTAAAGATGCCACATCATCGGGAATGTGTAGTTCTAGTATTGATTTACATGCTTCTGTAATTACTACTTCGAGGCTCTAGCTTCATGGTTCGCACTTCTATCTCTTCTTTTTCCTTAAGATCCTGAGCCTTTTTGAAAAATATCTGCTCATTGTTCATTTTGACTTTGCTAATTACCGATACCACATGTTTCTCTTTGATTCGAAGCTCATCTGAGACCCCTTGATGAAGCACGTGGAGGGTTTGAAGGGGTAGCATGGCTAAATTCATACCGATGCCCTTGATATTTCTAAGCTGGGCATTTTCTTACTTTGACTCTACACGTAATGTACCTTGTGGAAAGGGAATGAATTTGAGATCCAGAGTCCATTCTGTTTCCATTACATTAAATCTCACTTGTTTCAGGTTCGCTTGAACCCCACTCACTTGTCCTACACTTGCCTGGATTCTGTCGGTTTGAATCTGCAACTCGTACATATCCTTCTGGATGATCCCTAGCATCTACCTGTACTTTTCCTCAAATTTAGTCCACAACTCTATCATTGTGTTGTCCATGGTCTCATCCAGGTCCCCCCTCAGTGAACCCCATTGGATCCGCATGTGCATGTTTGTCCAATTTTTTTTTCTTCCCGGGTCCTAAAGTCGTCTCCTTAGTTTGCTTTTGCAATCTAAAGGGAGTGCTCTACTCGTCACCTCTACTTCCTCCCTGCTCGGACTATTCCTTCTCTTAAGTATGTTGGGAACCCAATGCTTCAACTTCTACTGTGGCCTATTTTGCAGCACACTCTTTATCAGCAGCTGCCTTAGCAGCAACTACATTAGCAACGACTTCCTTCTTCTTCTGAGTGGTCAACTCCCACTCTGCTGCTTGTGCTGCTTCTTTTGGTTTTTGCATAGTTGTTGTTTGCACAGAAGAGCTTTCTCCACCTTTGCTGGTACCTACGCCAAGATCTGTGGGTTATTTCCACTCTAATGGCCATGACCCCACAATCTCCTATACATCAGCCTCTATAACTAGGTATGGCAATTTGTGCCATATCTTCTTAGGGTCCCAAAACGGAACTATTTGTTGGCTTAAGGGGGCCTGGCCCATATCAATGCAACATAAGAGAACATAAGAAAGAAGAATATCGACATAGCAGCATTGAGAAAATAGTTGAAATTACCAGCCAGAGAAGATCCTCTAGCCAAAGACATTGAAGAAAGAGAGTCACGGAAGGAAAACATGATGAAGCTCATCATGGAGAAAAATGTACAGTTGAAACAAATGGAAAGAAAGATGGAAAAAATAATCAAAGAAAAGGAGAAAGCTGCAAGAATGTCTATTGTCCCTTTGGAAGTTGTACCTCTTACAACAATTCCTACACCTACATCTTCTACAACAAATGCAGTGGAGAATATGTCTCTCCAAACAGAAGAAATTAAAATATTAAAGGCTCAAGTTAATATTCTGCAAGACTAGAAGGCAAGGACTAAAACTTCCCATGTAGCAAAACTACAAAGAGCTCAAAAGCATATAGAAGCATGTAGGAAATCTACAACCGAGTCCTCCACTGGCCACACACTGGGTCAAGTTAAGGAAATTATATGGAACAATATTATTGAAGCCATGGATGAAATCTAGCCATGTATTCAGATTATATTTGAACATAAAGAGTTGATTGAGAGATCCAATTAAGCCATTTCCACTATTAACAAAGAGTTGGGAGATATTCCTACCACAACCAATAGCATCATCAAGTTTCTAAATTCCAAAAAAAGATATGAGTTAGATGATTTGGGAGTAGATGACAGGACAGAGACAATCTTGGAAGTGAAGAAAGTTCTTACAAAGAAAAATTTGATTGTGAAACTTATAGAAAAATGTCACGGTTTGGAAATAGAAGTCAACAAAATTTTCACCAAAATAGAAGCATTAACAAATAGGGTCATGCCTTCTTTATTTGTAATTAATGACAAACTGATGACCATGGAAGATTATATGGGGAAGCTTAAAGACATTGCAAAGGACATAGCTAAATCTTCCTACGTGAAAGGTGCTATGACAAGGAGATATTTTTTTGAAGCTATCAACAACATTATTTTCATTCAGTACGAGATACAACATATTATTTTGTTGTAAATCCCACATTTTCTCAATATACCAAGGTAGATGAGATCTACCACAAGGAAACCAAAATCACCATCCCAGATGAGGAGCGATGGGATAAATTGTTCGAATTTCAAGCGTAAAGGGTAAATATCATCTACACCCAACACAACACCAAAAACGTGGCAACTCAGCAACTGTTCTCCCCAAAAATAGTGCCAAACGTCCAAATCACTTCACCAAATTCACCTATTTTGGTCACATTACTCCATTATGTTAGTTTGAAGTTAATAATAGATTGCCATGTCGATGCAGCATTCATTGTAATCCTTTTTGCAATTTAGTTTAAATACTTCATTCATTCGAAGTATTGGGGGTTGGCTCCTGATCATTGTAATTTTCTATTGAGAATTGTATTTTTTTCACACTACTGGAGTTTCATTAATACAAAGGCTTTCATGGGATTCTTGTGTTGCAATTTACTAGTGATGTTTTTCCTATTGTAGCTATTGCTTTCACTATTTTTCTCTACATTATAATCATCAATTGAGAAACAGGAAATGTGAAAAATAAGATTTGTTAATTGAACACCTTATTTGGACTATTTTTATAATCTATATTCTTTTCTTTTGAAGTCTGATTGAAAAATTCTTAAATGCTTTTCAATCATTACTGGGAACACCTCTTCATCATTTCATTATTCACTTTAAATATCTAGTGAATGTAACTGTCTCACACTGTGATTACTCTTTTAGACATTTGATGCAATATCTAGCTTTATTTTACTCCATAGCATAATGGGAATAAATTAATTTGATCAGATCAACCAACCAAACCAATCAAACAAATTGATGAGCCCCAAAATTGGGTAACTTATCGGGCTCATTTTTCCTAATTTCTCTTCACCAATCCACCATTTTTCATAGTTCATGCATGTTTTTGAGTATATTTATGTTAATTGAATGAATGAGGATAGTCACTTTACCAAGAAGGATAAAACATGGTTATTGTAGATTTTTGGACAACGTTTGGAGCAAGGCCAAGCATTTATGAGCCAGATGACAGCCAAACAATGAGGGAACAATGGTGAGGATTCATAGGAAGGGCGTCTCCTGCACTAAATGGCCCCTTCCTCGAATTCTCCACCCTCAGCTCGGAGTTCAGCAGGCCACCAAAAACAATTCCTAAGGGTAGCCGAGCAGTTTTGTGAAAAGTGACTGTTTACTAGCAGTTTGAGCAGCCGAGCCACTTGAGTTAAGGAGGGTTGTTGGAGGACCTCGTAGTGTATAAGAAAGAAGGCTTCTAGCCTTCGTAGGTTACTTTTGGAACATTTGTATTGTGCACTCTAGTGATGCTCTATTTTTGCTCATTTGTGGAGCTTTTTCTATAAACATTTCTGTAGCATGGTTATTTTCTGAATAATGGAGATCAGTTGCATTTTGCCTCAGTTCTGAGCTTCCTTTTAGGAGCCTGTAGCTCTTGGGGTTGGGCCCAACCCAAGTGCCAAGACCTCCTCTGTGTACTGTTATATGTTTTTTTTTGTTTTTAATTAATTTCTGCTAGTAGGTTACAATCTTGTTTGGTTATTTAATTCATTTTTGCTGATAGAAATAGTTTCTCATGTTTTAAATTGATTTAATCAGTTGGTAACAGAAAATATCTTCAAAAAGGGCTACCAAGAAACCCTTGATCTCACCTCTCCCTCCTTGGGACCATGAGCTGAGACCAAGGTGTCCTTGCTGCCATAAAAACACTGTTCTTGCTTCTTCATGCAATTTCTAGTGTTAGATTCCTAGTTGCAAAAGTTGGTTCTAGTTGTGATTACATCAGTGTTGTTAAAAGCGCGTTCTAAACGCGCTTTTTTCAAAAAAGCGTGCGTTTTTCCCTTTGCCGAGTTAAATGCGCTTTTTATTGGAAAAAAGCGCCATAATTTTTTTTACCGCTCTTTTCGAAAAAAACTCGCTTTTTTCAGAAAAAAACGCAGGGGTAGTGGGCAACGGGTTTTTAAATGAAAAATTAGATTTTTCATTTGCCATTCAGACAGCAGCGCGTGCGAGGAAGAGGAGAGGAGCTAGGAGAGAGGAGCTGGAGGGTTTCTTGGCGATTCGAAGTGGTTAGACTGACTATTTCAAGAGGAGATCGCCATTTTCACCGTAGAAACGGTATGTAGGTTATTTTTTTTTTGTTTTCATTGTTTCAAAACATTGTTTTTCTATGTTTTTAATTTTTTTTTGTTGAAAAACTTCATATGGGCACCTTTTTTTTTTTGTTTTCATTGTTTTTAAAGAATTGTTTGTATTTCTTCATTGATTTGGGATGGGTAACTTGGTATGGCTGTGGGAACCAAATTTTTTTTTTCATTTTTTTTAAACATTGTTTATGTTTTTTCATTGTTTTTGGCATTTGCTTGCCATTTGGTTGGGTAACTTGGGTTTGGAACTTTGGATTCTATAAATTTGTAACTTGTAATTTTGTAAATGGCAAATGCTAAATTGTAATCCTAAATTCATATTTCCTAATCCTTATTAATTTTAATTTTTTCCCATAGGTTTGCAACTTCAAAGTTAAAAAACAAACATTCCAAGGAAATTGGATCCTTTCTGGGATTATGGTGAGCCTGCAGCTCTGAATGATAGACAAAACTTGACTTGCAAGTTGTGTGGAAAGGAGATACGCGGGGGGGTGTATAGGTTGAAGTATCACCTTGCACAAATCCCTGGACATGGTGTGGGGCCTAGTACAAATACAACTCCTGAACTTATCCAAATAGCCACGAGAGCACTGGGAGAATTAGAGCAGACTAGAGAGGCCAAAGAAGAACTGAAAAGGAAACTAAGAAGGTCAGCTGAAGGAAGTGGGCCAAGTGGCGCTGGTTCTACTGCAGCATCAGTCAATCCGGTAGCTGCATCATCATTTTTTGTTCCTCAAACCACACCTGGTTCACAACCATCTATCGGTTCAATGCTAAAAAGAACCGAGAAAGAAGAAGCTGACAACTTGCTAGCAAAATTTCTCCTCTGGAGTGATATTCCTTTCAGCATCATAAGGAATAATCATTTTTTCCAACCTGTTGTTGATGTTATTTCCAGTGTTGGCCCGGGGTACAAAATCCCTTCTTATCATGATTTCAGAGGCCGGATTCTTCAAAATCAAAAGCGAGACTGCACCCAAAGATTGGAGAATTTTAGGGCATCATGGGCAAAAACAGGATGCACTGTTATGTCAAATGGTTGGACTGACCAAAAGGGGAGAACCCTTTTAAACTTCTTGGTTAGTTGTCCCAAGGGGACTATGTTTATCAAATCTGTTGACGCATCTCACCAAATCAAAGATGCAAAAAATTTCTGTGATTTGTTGGATGTGTTTATTTTGGAGGTGGGTGAACAGCATGTTGTCCAAGTCATAACGGACAATGCTACAAATTATGTTGCTGCTGGTAGGATGCTTATGGACATGCATCCTACTTTATTTTGGACACCTTGTGCTGCCCATTGTATTGATTTGATGTTAGAGGACATAGGGAAAATTCCCTTTGTCAAAGATATTGTTGACTCATCAAGAAGTATTACAAAATTTATATACAATCATACATCTGTGCTTAGCTTGATGAGAATATTCACCAACAACAAAGAGTTGGTGCGCCCCGCCATTACATGGTTTGCCACCAGTTTCATATCTCTTCAATCCCTCTTGAATTCTATGTGGGATGTGAAGAGAATGTTTCTTTCAGAGGACTGGTGACGTTTGACAATGAGCCGCAAACCAGAAGGAGAGGCCGTATGCAGACTAGTTTCATACCAGGAAGACTTC
>APFE030464602.1:33808-68285 GCA_000404065.3 Pinus taeda | reverse complement strand
TGGCCCATCCCATTATTACATTATTACCTTGGGTACCTCCCTTGGTACCCCATATTATCCCCCCTAGGCATATAACACCAAGATACAGGGAAGACACAAGAGACAGAGACTACATCAGAATCCACCAAAAGGTCAGTCAAAAAACAAGTCCTAAGTGACCTAACTAAGGATACCAGTCCCAAAGGCAAAAGCAACAATTTGGAGCAGGAATGGGACCAATTTAATAAAAAGCTCTAAGATAATCCCAAGACAACAGATGTCTCACAAACCACAAAATATCATACTCCACAGCAAACTCAAAAAAATTTAGAGTCGAATCCAATGAATGAGCAAGGGACAAGTTTGCAGAATACAAAAAGCATCTCTACATTTCGGACATCTGAAATTATTCTAAAGGATACAGAGGTACCTCCTATAGATGTATTATACAACCCACTGCATAAGGTTGCAGTAAGAAGATAGAGGAAAAGAAGGAGAGTAGAAACACCTGAATTCCCACATGGGAATGAACCAATGGACATAGTCTTGAGGGATATTCCTTCAA
Organism: Pinus taeda; assembly: GCA_000404065.3. Taxonomy (NCBI): domain Eukaryota; kingdom Viridiplantae; phylum Streptophyta; class Pinopsida; order Pinales; family Pinaceae; genus Pinus; species Pinus taeda. The sequence goes on along the minus strand of APFE030464602.1, from coordinate 67,741 downwards.
ACCCAGCTGAAAATTTAACCAAGTTGTCATAATTTATAGGGGGAATATGCTACTGCCATCATGGATAAAGCCACAAAGGAATCTATTTTGTTAAGGGAAAGGGAAGAAATGATAGCGCAAATCAAGCAACAACTGGAGATATCAAAATCAAATGTGAACAAGCAGGCCACTGAAAAAATAGTCCAATTGCAACAAAGCATGGAAGTAATAAAGATAAGCCACGAAACATACATCTCTACAAAGAACATGCAAAACCAAGAATTGCAAGGGGCCATAGTGAAGTATAAAGATGTCCTTACTATCGATGAATTCATCAAAGAAGCATTGGAGCTCAATTCCATTCTGTCAAGACAACAAGATCTATTCTGTCAGAGAATGTGCCATCTCACCCCTTATTTGATTACAAGTCATCAATTAGTAGATAAGGCAATTGATCAGAGATCCGAGTCTAAAGACTTAAATACTAAGATATTTGACTACATTGAATGGCAAGAATCTGAAGAATGAAGAAGCGCTAATTTGCCATAAATAGAAGAAACACACAAAGATATATTGTTCATAGATTGGGATGTGTGGATCAAGAAGGCAGAATTGGCAGTAGCAAGAACAGAAGGAGTGGCTAAAAATACAATAAAAGTAGTCAATCACACTTTGCACACCACCAACTTGATAAAAGAAGGTAACCCAAAGTCACTACCATATTTGAATGACTTGGATAAAAGTTGGAAGGAAAAGGTGAAAATCCAAAGGGTGGTGATCACAAAATTATCAAAGACTAACTGGGAGGCATATTGGAAATTGCTTGTCAAACCTCACAGCCAAATTATGATGTTGAATTGTTCACTTAATTCAACACAAAGGATGTTTCCACCTCTCACAGATTCCATCTTCGCAGGATAGGTTAGGACACAATTTGGGGCACCTCCTCAAGTGAAACCAATGGCTGATATATGAGACCTAAGGGAAGAGCCCGCAGACAACAAGACATCTTTATAACCTCTGGTCATCACATCACTTTTATTTTTAGAGTTAGTTGCTAGTTAAGAGGAAGGTTGTTTGAAACCTCCTTAAGATATTTTGTATAATATATTTTTGAACTTTAGTTAGATAATATTTTTACCCTTCTCATGCATTTAGAGAAGGGTCTAGAATTTTATCAAAAACATTTGCAAAGAATGCACTTCTGTAAGTTTGTGAATGCCTTGATGAAATTATGGAACATGGTCATTATTTTGAATATCAAACTACTTTCCTTTGTTGATGCACTATTGTATGCTTGGAGAATAATTTGATTTGAAGAAAGGAGCTGATCTATGTCACTATTCAAATGAGCAGAACCTCACACATATGGTACTTTTATCTTATATGATCAGTTCTGTTTTGTTAAATTAGTGATAACATTTCGTTTTCATGAATTAAATATGGAATATGTTCTTTCTGTTATGTGTTAATTGCACTACTGTATGATGCCTAGCTGGAAGTATTTATTTTCATATATGATCATTAAATATATGAGATACAGTTTATACATTTCTTTGACTAATTATTCAGTCAAAGAAATTACCTTTACATGTTATCATCTTTGTTTAATACGTGAATGATCTTTATTATCACATGTCAAACATACATCTTTTTAGATCACATATTGCACAGAATACCCTAGGTTTATATTAGATTAAGTTAGCTAGAGATTTGCAAGCTAGAATAGGTCATTTAGTTATCATTATTATTATTGCAATCGCTTGAAAATCACCCATCCTCATTTTCAAACCCACTCTGGGAAACTGGTCCCATTATCCCCAGTTGGAGCCACCACATCAAATGGAAAAGGAGTTGTCTTCAATGTCTAGACTGGGTGGTTATCCCCCATGTTGGAGCAATAGAATTCTGAGGCTTCAACAGGTGTGCAGAAGGATAAGTGTGCAGAAGAAAGAGTGTGTGGAAGGATGGGTGTGCGAGTCTTCTATACAGAAAGAAAAATGTCTGAGCATTGAAGAGAGTAGAGGAATAATGTGTGGAGTGTGTATACGTGTGGAGTGTGGAGATGTGAACAATGGACTATACATTGTGCTGATGATGGTACATAAAAACATATCAATAGGTACCTATGGTAAAAAAATTCACATGTTGGTTCATTATAGTTTCAAAGATATGCCCTGTGGAAGTGATGATTTTTGAATGGTCTTGAGATTACGTTCAAACAGGTTAGCTTGGTATTTTTACTACAACTTATTTTATAGGACTTTTCAAACAGTCAAATTTTTAGATTTATTAGGAGAAATAGAAAAGTACCTTAGGTAAAAAATTTAGAATTATATTTTAAGAATTGGAAATGTGACACAATATACACATTTTCTCTTAGGGATAAGCTAAATATCAGAAAGTTTTGGGAAATTTACCATATATTTCGCTTGACACATCAAATTTTGGCTATATTTGTGGAATTTCACAAAAGATATATCAAAGTAATAAAAAGAAAAGTTTTACATTCATGAGAGATCAAATCTTTGAGATATATAAAAAAAGGCCATCCATTCAGTTATTTTTTCCAAATTAGGTTTTAAAGATACATAACTCATAAGGAACATAACTTTTGATTAGAATATCCATAACTAGAAATTGTGATAAAGAGGAGTACTATTGAATATTTTCTCTCATGGCTCCAAAGAAATATCCAAAAGCTACTAAACCAATTAAACTTCTTAAAGGCTCATTGAGGACTTGTTAAGAAAGTGAATACTTAGAATTTAGGTTCACTCCATTAGAGAAGAAATTTAATGAAATGGATGATTATATGTTGAAAAATGTGTATTTATCAAGTTCTGATGAAAACCTTAAAACAAAAATGATGGATGAAATAGGAAAGAAGATGAATGAAAATAAGGAAGAAATACAAAAATCCAGAAGATAATTACAGGCCATTATATTAAAGGATCTCCCAAAAAAAGATATGGAGATCCAAGGAAATCATGAACATAAAGAGAAGCATGTCATTGAGAGTAAATCACACTTGGAGATAATTTTATCACAATTAGAGAGCACAAATATTGAAACACAGAACCATAACCATCAATTTTAAATCCAAGATCCACACCATCAAGGCTTCATGAAAACACCAAGAAACTACTACATTCAGAGGATAATTATGAGAAAATTTGATGGTAATGATCCTATAACATGGATATTCTAGATGGATTAATGCTTGATATGCACCAAGTGGCATCCTTACAAAAGGTGAATATTCCATCCATGTTTTTATAACAATACCAACATGTATGGTACCAATGGCTTTGTGAAAGGAAAAAGGATTTTTTATATCTTGATCCATTATTATAGAGTTAATAGCACATTATGGGGATATTAAAATTTATACATTGTTTAGTCAATTTGTAAATATTTAATAAAAATGTCCAGTTACAGAGAAAATTCAAGAAATTCAAAATTTGAGTCTTAGGGTAAAGAGCATTTCATAGAATAATTTTTTTAGACCTATTTATGGTAACTTTAAAAGAAAGAATTGAACATTAATTGCATCTCTTTGGAACTTAATACCTAGAGCACACTCTCCTTCTAGCAAGGAAAGTTGAAAAACATATGGCTACTAGAAAATTGATCACTAACAACTATACAGAACGTCATCATCTCTCTCCTAACCTCACTCAACCAAAAAGGTTGACACCTTAGCACATGGATGAAATAATATAAAAATAACTATGTTTCAATTGTGACAACATGGATAGTGTTACCACGATAAACTTCGTTTTTTTTAATTTTAAGAAAATGCTGACAATTTCACTGTCAGCATTTTAGTTGTAATAAACAGGGAAACCACTGATAGCGGGGTTGTCGACGTTTTGAGTATTTCGATCATATTTTCATAATAAAAGTGCTGACAATGGGTTCAACAACACTTTAATGTTCCAATAATGTTTTCTAAAGGAATTCTCTATTAGCATTTTTCTCTAAAAATGGCCAATTAAAAACTTTGGTTTTCCTGTACAACACAGTAATTTTGGGAACGCTTTCCAGAAAAATGAAAACTAATTTTACGAAAATGAAAAATGTTTTTGTCCGAGACGGAGCCATTTAGAAAAACCTCTCTCTTTTTTCTAATAGGTGTTACGGTTTATAAAATTCAAAGTTATACTTGAAAGGTTGTTTTTCAATATTTTGCAATCATGTTTTAGTAATTTTTTTCAAAATCATATCCCAATCAAATTAGAATGAATTTTACAAAACCAAAAAAGGTTTTTGTCCACAACGGACCTGTCTATAAAAAAATTTCTTTTTTTCTCTAACCTATATCATGGTTCTGTATTTTTGAAGGGATCATTAGACCCTATGTTTTAGGATTTCGTGACGAAAAATCTCATGGACAGTTGTTGGCATGGATGCCACCTCACTAAATTTGATTTGTTGATCCTTATCTCTAGCCATAACTCCAACAAAAACATTATATTTAGATGCAGATAGGACTAGGAATTTTTCTATATGCATGTATTTGATAAATTACGTTATTATTTTTAGATTTTGTAATTAAGTTTTGTTAGAAACTTGTTTTAGTTTTGCAGTGTTTTCTATAAAGACAATTTTTGTATAAAAAGAAAAGGTTGGATTTTATTGAAAAACATTTGCATTCTGGTATATTTGAGCAACCTTGAATATATTACAATTTTTAATAAGCATTTTATAGGAAACTCGTGTGTTGTAGTTCCCTATCAGTTTCCTCTTTGCTATAAAAACTTTCCTTCATGTCTAAAAATGTTAGTATATAAGATTGAGATTCATTGATGCTCCTTTCTTGTATTTATCAGCGATTAGTATTTGTTACCTCAGTTTCATTTCAGTTATTTTGTTCCAATTTCTCAAACATTCAATGAATTTTCTAATATCATGCTTTTTATAGCTTGCTCATTAGATCTGTAGCTTTACTTGTTTAGAAATGGAATCCATTCCCAATGGTGTGTTTTGTTAAACAACCCAACCAATTTTATCCTATGAACTAAATTTTGCCACCGAACTCAATTGTGAAACCTACTACTATAGTGACCATAGAGTAGTTGAGTTTTACGGAGAGATCCCTCTCTGGGTTGAAGGGCCAGCTTTCAACCTAAAAGAGGTTTGAGGTTACCTTAGGGATTTTACCATAGTCAGGGTTTTCCCTAAGTGATAACATTTTGGCATCGATGTGAGGGATGCAAAATTTCATGTGAAGTCATCCATGGGATAATGAAAATGATCATATCTCTGAGGGAAAACAAAGATTTGTATATCATTTTGGTTGCAAGGTGTTTTCTTTGGCGACTCCATTTTCAAGAATCCAGAGTTAGAAGTTTGCATGGTGACTCCATTGTCAGAAGGATTCATAGCTCAGATGATTCAATAGTTATTTCACTAGGCCAATGAAGAAATTAGATGATGCTACTATTCTTTCAAGGTATGCAGTTTAGATTTTACATTTATTTGTGGTTTTCCTAATCCTCTACCCAAAGATGAATATTTTCTAAGAAATGGACCAAACTTTAGTGGTAATTATTTGAGCCTGACTTTGAAACATAACACAAATTTCGTGACTTTACTTATCTTCTTAAAGTCAAGTTTGAATATTTATACATGAGATTATTTTATGATTCATTACAAGGGAAGTTCAAAAATTGGATTGAATGTTTGTCTGCTGATAAAAATGGCAATGTTGTATTAAAAGAAATAAAACCCACTGGTCAGCTCTATGAAAGAGAGTCTGAACCAGGAGAGTCTAGCTCTATAGAACACTCTACATTGTTCATGTACATCACACATTATATAGTAATCATGGTTTTAGGGAAGTTAGAACAATAACCTAAGAAATAGAAACTAATTCCTATCCTGAGGTCATGTGAACCAACTTACACTATTCTAGGATATTATCCATTATCTTCAACACTCCCCCTTAATGGAGAAGGGGTTCACAAATATGCCTAACATCTCCCTAAACATTTCAAACTTAATCCTGTCAAGAGGCTTAGTGAAAATGTCTGAAACATTATCACATGTATTACAATATACCAAATGGATTTCTTTGGATTGCACTTCCTCCCTAACGAAGTGGAATTATGATCAATATGTTTAGTGTTTTTGTGGAACATCGGAATATTAGCAAGTTTGATTGAACTTTGATTGTCGCATCTGATTGTTATTGCGTCTATCTGTTCTTCCCCGACATCCTAGAGAAGTATCTGCAACCAACTGCCTCACACATTGTTGCACACATGGCTTGATACTCTGCTTCCACTGAGGACAAGGAGATTGTGTTCTGCTTCTTGCTACTCCATGTGATCACCCCAGATCCAATGTTGAATGCATGACCTGTTATGGATCTACGATCATCTACATTTCTAGCCCAATCTAAATCTGCAAATCTTGTCAATCTAACATCAGAAGAGTTAGTGTAAATAATACCGTAATCTACAGTACCTTGTAGATACCTCAAAACACTTTTTGCTGCATCCAATGGCTTTCAAGTGGCATGGACATATATTGGCTTAGCACACTAACTGCATAAGCCAAATCTGGTCTAGTGGTGGTTAGGTAGATTGGACTCCCAACCAGTTGTCTGTAAAGTGTTGCATCTACCTTCTTTGAGCCATCTTCACTCTGCAGTTTGATGTTCTGTTATAAAGGGACTATTGTAAGCTTACACTGATCCATCCTAAATCTCTCTAATAGGCCTTTGAAATACCTTCCTTGGGACATAAATGTTTTTCCTGAATCTATCCAGATCTCAAGACCCAAACAGTATCTTAATTCACCAAGGTGTTTCACTTCGAATACCTGTGACATTTGTTGCTTGATTTCTTTGATCAGATGTAACATCACCTATAGTGATCAAATCATCTACATACAGAGAAATCATCACTATGAGCCCTTATTCATCTTGCATGGTGTAAAGATTAGGGTCATTTTTGCTTTTGTTGTAGCCAGCTTGCGGAAAAAATTAGTCAATCCTTTCATACCAAAACCTGGGTGCTTGCTTTAGTCCATAAAGTGATTTCTTCAATCTACAAACTAAATGTTCTTTCCCTTTCTGGACAAACCCTTCATTTTTCTCTAAATAAACCTCCTCTTTTAATTCTCCATTTAAAAATGCAAATTTTACATCTAGTTGGTGTATCATCCAATGTTTCTTAGTAGCTAAAGAAATTAACATTCTGATAGTGTTTAGTTTAGCTACAAGGGCGAAGGTTTCTTCATAGTCTATACCTTGTTTTTGTGAATACCCCTTTGCTTCCAGTCTAGCTTTTAATTTTTCTATGGTTCCATCTGCATTAATCTTCGATTTGTATAACCATTTACAACCTATGGTTTGTTTTCCTTTAGGAAGTTCAACTAGTTCCCAAGTGTTGTTCCTGATTATTGATTCATATTCCTGTTCCATGGTTGTTTTCCATTCTCTACATTCATTTGCTTCTTTATAACTAGAAGGTTCAACCAAAATAATCATACTAGTTATAAAAGCATTTTCCCTATGTCTTGTAGGCAATTGAGCTTTCCTACCTAATCTCCTGAGAGGTGGGGTAGCCTCAAACCTTGTCTGATCATCATCCTCTTTTTCTTCCCACTGATGTCGTTGTTGTTGTATCTGCTACTACTGTATCTGTTGTATCTGTTGTTGTTGTTGCTACTGTTGTTGTTGTTGTTGTTGTTCATCTTATGATTTTGTTTGTTGTTGATCTTGATTGTTTTCTACTTCTTCTTCCACCAAGTACGGAATATCCCATTCCTCAATGTGCTCATCAGATTCTTCATGATCATGTTCATGGAATTTGACATCTCTACTAACAAAATTTTTGTGAGTAGAAGGATTAAATAATCTATAAGCTTTATGTTGTGAACAATACCCTATAAAGGTACATCTGATGGCTTTTGAATCTAGTTTTCTTCTGTCTTCCTTTGGAATATCAGAAAATTCTTTAGATCCAAATACTCTTAAGTGTTTTACTGTAGGCTTAAATCCATATAATGCTTCATAAGGAGTTTTAAACTCAAGACTCTTTGTAGGACTCCTATTTTTCAAATAAACTGCAGTATTCAATGCTTCAGCCCAAAAACCATTTGAAAGGTTCTTATCTTTCAACATGCTCCTAGCACATTCCACCAGTGTTCTGTTCTTTCTTTCAGTTACTCCATTTTTTTGTGGAGTATGGGGTACTGTGAACTGTTGCAATATCCCATGGTCTTTACAATACTTGATAAGCTCATATTTCCTGTATTCTCCCCCTTGATCGGACCAGAGAATTTTTATCTGTTTCCCTGTTTTCCTTTCAATCATGTTTTTGAATTGCTTAGAGTATTCAAATGTGTGATTCTTCTTACTCAAGAAATATACCCAAGAAAAATTTGTGCAGTCATCAATAAACAGTAAAAAAATATAGTGCACCTCGAACGGGGAATTCTTCTCTATGCATTTTTCCTAATGTACACGCATCACAATCATTATGTACTTGCTTATAGGAATATCTCTTACCATTTCCTTCTTCTCTAGTAGCAGCAAATCATTGTAGTTGATATGACAAAATCTTTGATGCCATAGCTCTTCTGCAGTCAAACTCGCAACTGTCAAGGCTCGAACTGGTGCAGGTCTTAGATCCAACTTGTATAGACCTCCTATTCGGATTCCTGTAGCAATTGTCTTCATGCCATCTAGCAGATATTTAATATAACAATTAGATCTTAAAAATTCAACTTTAAGATCTTGAATTGTGATCATAGATACAAAAATCAAGTTCTTTGTTACACCGGGCACATACATGACATTATGAATTTTTTTTACATTACCATTAGGTAGAATGACATAAATTTTCCCACACCCTTTGATCCAATGACTTCTATCATCACCTAGGTAAATTTGTGCTCCTTCATTGATTCCTTTAAAATCTTCGAGCCAATGCTTGTTCCCTGTCATATGTGTTGATGCTCCCGAATATACATACCAGATGTCTGCATCAACATTCTCATCAAAATCTTCCATAAACAATCTGAAATTTTGCACATGATTTTCATTCACGCGATGACCTACATGTCGTTTCTGCTTCTACTGTTCTTCATGATATTTCTTCTTCTTTCACTCCCTAGCAATATGACCAATTTTTCTGCAATAAAAACATTTAATTTCATAATTGTTTCTATTCAAATGCATACCTTGGGTATGATTTGGTCTTTTCTATGAATGTCCTCCATTTTGTTGTTGTGGATTTCCTTTCCCTTTGAAGAAGTTATTCTTCACCATCAATGCAAGATCGGCACTCTGGGGCTTCAACTTCGATCTTCTTTTTTCTTCTTGCATCCATATTCCTATTAGCTCTTCAAACTTCGGGATTTTCTCTCTCGCATTTATCCCAGTGATGAACATTTGGTAGTCATCGGTCACACCATTCATGGTAATTGTTACAAGATCTGTATCGTCAATTGTATGAACAATGTCTACCATTTGTTCTTAAGATATTTGATCCTTTCTATGAAGGTAGCAATTGTTTCATTCTCCTCCATCTTCAGGGATAAGATCTTGCTCTTCAGAAACAGAAGATAATTTTTATTCCTGATCTCATATAGATCCTTCAGAATTCCCCAGATCTCATTAGTTGTCTTACACTCTCTGATGTGTGGTATGATGCAGTCTTTCACTGACATCTTCAACAACATCTTTGCTCTTCCTTCTCGGTTCTCCCAATCTGGGATCAATGTTGATCCAACTGCTAGCTTCGGGTCATCCTCGTTTACAATCGTCCAAGCACTCTGCACCTCTAACAGAGTCTGCATCTTGAATTTCCAAATTGCATAATTGTAGCCATCGAGCTTGTTATGCTCATTCAAGCATGCTTCAAACATATTATTATTCATCTTGGTGATTTAGACAAAAAAAAAATGACAGGTAAAAGAAGATGTTAGATTTACCCTAGATCTGTGACAAAGACAGATCACTAATCTTGAATGTTGTTTGATCTCACAGCACACCCGTAGATCACCATGGCTCCCTTCATAGCCTCCAGATAACCTTCTATTTTCATCCTCTATAGCCTTCTCTAGGATGCAGCCTTCTCTCGGCCTCCACGGAGACTTTTTGTTGTTTACACGATCATCGTAGATATACACCACTTATCTGAGACGTCGTCACAGATGTACACCACTTATCTGCGATGTCGCTGCAACTATACACCTAATATCAGATATGGTGATGTTAAGTGTGTTTTATTAATCATCACGTTTATTCTCCTAAAACCTGCGATGATTTTGGTTTAGTCGCACCCTCCTCTCAGCGTACAAGTTCCTTAGCCCTAACACTCTGATGCCATGATAAAAATGGCAATGTTGTATTAAAAGAAATAAAACCCACTGGTTAGCTCTACAAAAGAGAGTCTGAACCAAGAGAATCTGACTCTGCAAAATGCTCTACATTGTTCATTTACATCACACATTATATAGTAATCATGATTTTAGGGAATTTATAACAATAACCTAAGAAATAGAAACTAATTCCTATCCTGAGGTCACGTGAACCAACTCACACTATTCTAGGACATTATCCATTATCTTCAACATCTGCAAAGTCCATAACATCCATAACAATATTTTGGGCTATATTCTTGGAAACATGGATGGAGAAAAAATAATTTGTAGTAGATCATGTTCCCATTCAAGTTTTTAGAGAATGGAATGATGGGTATACTGATGGTGAAGTGGATTAAAAAAATATTCATTTTTTTCCTGTTATCTAAACTCATGTAAATGTAGCTTTGAAGAAAAGAGTCATTTCTTATAAAAGTACTCCAAGGAAATTTAGATATAGCTTGCAATCTTAGAGGATCAACAAATTTTTCCATATCAAGATCATTCTTTTGGAATTTCTTCCCAAGAGAAATGAAAAGACATATTGCTTCCTTCTATTATTGAGAGTGGGGATTTTTTGTTTTTGGATTAAGAATTTGAAATAGAAAATAGATCTGAGAAATTCAACCATGATTATCTAGCCATTCAATACCTTGAGGGCCATCCTACAGATCATCATTTTTACGATCCTGTAGTTGACTACATGGAGGGTTTTTTCAGTTTGAATTTTTAGCCATTTTTCACTATGGAAACAAATTACATCATGAGTTGCCTTCACCAATACACTGTCCTATTTTGATTTTGCTGAAGCAAAATAAAATAGCCATCATATTTGTGCAGCTACTGGATTGGTTCCATTGCCATTTTTGTGTTATTTGATTAAGCAGATATTTCAGAAATTTAGGATAGGTTGGTGTGCCAATAAGCTCAACACTCTGAGCATGTTTTGTAGCAACTTTCAATTTTAGTTTTCATTTTGCAGTGTGCAGCAGTGTGGTACAGTTTACAGGTTGCAGGGTTACTGGTTGGGAGGCGCGCAATGGATTAGGTTTCTAATCTATGGGGTTCTTGTTGCCATCTATGATTGAAAACATCACCTTGAAGCCAATTTTTATCACAATAAACTTTGTCTTTAAAATTCTTAGAAAATGATGACAGTTTCAGTGTCAACATTTTAGTTGTAATAAACAGGGAAACCACCAATAATGGGGTTGTCAGCATTTTAAGTATTCCAATTATATTTTCAAAAGAAATTCACTAACAATGGGTTCATCAACTCTTTAATGTTTTGATAATGTTTTCTGAAGAACTCCACTGACAACGGGCTTATCAGCATTTTTCTGTAAAAATGGCCAGTTAAAAACTTTATTTTTCTTGTACATCACATTTATTTTAGGAAAGCTTTCTAGACAAATGAAACTAATTTTACAAAATCGAAAGAGGTTTTTGTCCAGAAAGGATTCATTTATAAAACCTCTCTCATTTTTCTAACAAGTGTTATAGTTTGGAAAATTCAAAGGTATATTTGAAAGGTTGTTTTTTAGGATTTTGCAATTCTTTTTTAACAATTGTTTTCAAAATTATATCCCAAAAAAATGAGAATGAATGTTACAAAAGTGAAAGAGGTTTTTTTCCAAAACAGACCCATTTAGAAAAAAACCTCTTTGGTTTTTAACAACTATCACGGTCTTGTATTTTCTAAGGGATCACTCAACCCTATTTTTCAGGATTTCATGAGAAAAAAAACTCATGGACAGTTGTTGACTTGGATGCCACCTCACCGAATTCGACCTGTTGATCCTTATCTCCGGCCATGACTCTAACAACAACGTGATATTTAGATGCATATAGGATGAGGAATTTTTCTATATGCATGTATTTGATAAAGTACATTATTATATTTAGATTTTGTAATTAAGTTTTGCTAGAAAGTTGTTTTGATTTTGTTGCCTTTTCTATAAAGACAATTTCTGTAGAAGAGGAAAAGGTTGGATTTGATTGAAAAACATTTGCATTCTGGTATATTTGAGTTGTCTTGAATATATTACAATTTTTAATGAGCATTTTATAGGAAACTCATGTGTTGTAGTTCCTTGTTAGTTTCCTCTTTGTTATAAAAACTTTCTTTCATGTCTAAAATTGTTAGTATCTAATATTGGGATTCATTGATGTTCCTTTCTTGTATTTATCATCCATTAGTATTTGTTACCTCAGTTAGCTACAAACTTTGTTTAATTTCAGTTCTTTTATTCCAATTTCTCAAAAAGTCAAAGGATTTGTTGCTATCATGTTTTTTATAGCTTGCTCATTAGATTTATAGCTTTACTTGTTTAGAACTGGACTCCATTCCCAATGGTGTTTTTTGTTAAACATGCCAACCAATTTTATCCTATGAACTAAATCTGGCCACCGAACTCAATCATGAAATATACTACTATAGTGACCATATAGTAGTTTAGTTTTATGGAGAGATCCCTCTCTGGGTTGAAGGGCAAGCTTTCAACTTTAACGAGGTTTGAGGTTACCCTAGTTTTTTTTCCCAAAACCAAGGTTTTCCCTAAGTGATAACAGATGGTAATTGGCATAAATGCGGTGAGAATAAATTATTCTACATAGACTTTGAATAGGAAGAATATCAAGAATTCATATTTATGTAACATCTAAACCAAAAGACTAGTCCAAAAATATATGATCATGCATTGGTTGGGCATTGATACTACACAAAACCTTAAGAAAGAAGGATATGTAAAAAATAAAAAGGGAACAATGTTGATCAATTCTAGAAGTACCCATAACTTTGTCAATTACAATTTAGTAAAACTTCTCAATATCTTTGGTATATCCAACACCATCGTTTCAAGTAATGATTATAGATGGAGGTACCATAAATTGTTCTACAAAGTTCCATATTATTAAGATCAATATGGGGGAGTATTTATTATATATTCCCATGATTTCAATACAAATGAGTGTTTTTATTTCTATATTAGGGGTCCAATGGCTACAATCATTAGGAAAAATGACCTTTAATTTTCAAAATTTCTTCATAATATTTACCTTAAAAGGAAAGGAAAATGAGCTTAGAGGTATCCAATAGAACCCCTCTAAAGTGATAATCTCTAATGGAATGACAAAACTACCAAAAAATGGGAACCAAGGTGTAATTGAAAAATCATGTTTAATAAATGTTCAAATGTCAATATCATTTATGTTAGGGGATATCCATAAATTTACCAATAATAATTCAAATGTATTTGGAGTAATGCCGAAGGGTCTTCCACCTCCTCAAGATTATGACTATATTATTTATTTGTAGCCTAGATGTGTACCAAAGCTAAATGAAGAAAGGAAAATCATACTAAAAGTAGACACAATCCTTAAAACAAGTATTAAGTAGTCAGCTAATTCAGTGCTTGTGAAATACCTCATCAAATAGAATAACGTACCAATGGAAGACGTGACATGGGAAGATGAATTATTCATGCAAAATATCTAGAAATTAGTCAAGTGTTGGGGACCAACTTGTTTGAAGTAGAGCGGCATGGTAAGCCCTATATAAGTCCCATGTTAACCCTAAAACCTCTTGTTAATCCCTATATATTGAGCGATTAATTTTTATTGGTATATTTTTATGTAGGCTAGAACCTTTCATGGTACCATTTTATTAAAATTATACCCTTTATTTTATTACATGGCTTCTCAATCCACCACAATGTTTCACCCCCATTGGTTTAGTTTCATGACCAAAACCCCTTACTGCCAAATTAGAGCCCCTAATCTAGAAAAAAAATATGAATTACATCATTTACCTCTTAGGATAAAACATTCCAACCATAGCCCCTAATTTCATGTAAAAATTGAACCACCACGTTATTTAACTCCCATTGTTTAGTATTTCATGGCTAAGGGAATCTCTCAACTATTTCAATTTCCTTATAAGGTGACCCCTTCCTACTAATTCCCACCAAAGCCTCTGAATTTCAATGAAAATAAATCCACACATCTATTTAACGCACACCATGGTTTCAAGGTTTCAAGACCATGGATACTTCATAAGACAATGAATCTTGTTTGCATTGGTTTTTGTTGTTTTGTATTATATGTTATTTTCATTTTGTTTTATTAAATAGTCCCATGATTGCAGTACAAATGGGTCATAATATTGTTGCATTATGGGTCCAATGGTTACAATCATTAGGAACAATAGCCTTTAATTTTCAAAACCTTTTCATAAGATTAACCTCAAAAGGAAAGGAAATTGATCTTAGAGGTATCAAATAGAAACCCTCTAAAGTGATAAGCTCTAATGGAATGATAAAACTACCAAAAAATGGGCACCAAGGCGTATTGAAAAATCATGTTTACTAAACGTTCAAATGTTAATATCATTTATGTTAGGGGATTTCCATAAATATATCAACAATAATACCAAGGTATTTCGAGTATTTCCAAAGTATCTTCCACCTACTCAAGATCATTACTATCCTATTCATTTTTAGCCTAGACATGTATCAAAGCTAAATGAAGAAAGGAAAATCATACTAGAAGTAGAGAGAATCCTTGAAATAAGTATTAAATAGTCAAGTAATTCAATGTGTGTGGAGTACCTCATAAAATAGAAGAATGTACCAATGGAAGATATGACATGGGAAGATTATTTATTCATGAAAAATCTCTAGCAATTAATCAAGTGTTGAGGAAAATAATTTTTTGAAGTAGAGGAGCACGATAAGCCCTATATAAGCCCCATGTTAACCCTAAAACCAATTATTAATCCATATATATTGAGTGAATACTTTTATATTATTATATTGTTATCTAGGTTATAACCTTTTATGGCCCCATTTTATTATAGATGTACCATTTATCTCCTATATATACCTGGCCTTGGGATTATCAATTATTTTCTTGTACATTGTATCCATTTTAAAAGGAGGTTTCAACCTCAAACAAGATTGTCATTATTGGGTTCTTATTATTTTTAAGGCACAAGGTTCATAACAAAACCTCTAAACTTCACACGAAAATTGAACCACCACATTGTTTCACAGTCATTGACTTAATTTCATGGCCAAAATATTTTTTCTTCCAAATTATACCGCCTAATCCCCAATCAATAATATTAATTACATCAATTACCTATTATGTTAACCCCTTTCCACCATATCCTCTAATTTTATGCAAAAATTAAACAAACACAGTATATCACTCCCATCGTTTAGGATTTCATCACTAGGTGAAACTCTCATCTATTACAATTTCCTTATAAGGTGACCCCTTCCTACCACTTCCCACCAAAGCATCTCAGTTTAAATGAAAATTAAAACCACACATATACTTCACACACACCAAGATTTCAAGGTTTCAAGGCCATGGGTATTTAATAAGCAAATGGAAAATGGATTTTTTTTGCATTTAGCTTTTTCATTTTATTATATGTTATTTTAATTTGTTTTATTAGATCGTCCCATCATTTAAATACAAATGGGTGATATTATTGTGGTATTAGTGGTCTAATGGCTACAATCATAAGGAAAAATGACCTTTAATTTTCAAATTTTATTCATAATATTTACCTCAAAATACAAGGAACTTTATCTTAGAGGTATCCAATAGAAACATTATAAAGTGATATAAGCTCTAATGAAATGAACAAGCTTCCCAAAAATGGGCACCAAGGTCTCATTGCAAAATCATGTTTACTAAATGTTCAAATGTCAATATCATTTATGTTATGGGATCTCCGCAAATCTATCAACAATTATTCCAAGGTATTTGGAGTAATTCCTAAGGGCGTTCCACTTGCTGAAGATCATGACTATGTTATTCGTTTGTTGCCTGGACATGTACTAGAGATAACTAAAGAAAGCAAAATCATACTAGTAGTATAAACAATACTTGAAATAAGTATTAAGTAGTTGAGTAATTAAGTGTTTGTGGAGTACCTCATCAAATAGAAGAATGTACCAATGAAGAGGTGACATGGGAAGATGACTTATTCATGCAAACTCTCCAACAAGTAGTCATTTAATGTTGAGAACAACACTTATTTGAAGAAGAGGGGCACAGAAAGCCCTATATAAGCCCCATGTTAACCCTAAAACAGATTATTAATCCCTAGGTATTGAGTGAATACATTTTTATTGTTATATTGTTATGTAGGCTATAACCTTTCATGGTTTCATTTTATTATAGTTATACCCTTTATCCTCTATATATATACTAAGGATACCTAGTCTTAGGATCATCAAATCTTATTGTATACATTGTAAAAGGAGGTTTTCCCCTCAAACATGATTGTAATAATTGGTTTCTTATCATTTTTAAGGCACAATGTTCACAACAGAGCCTCTCAATTTCATACAAAAATCAAACCACCACATTGTTTCACACTATTGGTTTAATTTCATGGCCAAAATGCTCTTCTTTCAAATGAGACCCCATAATACCAAATTA
Organism: Pinus taeda; assembly: GCA_000404065.3. Lineage (NCBI taxonomy): Eukaryota > Viridiplantae > Streptophyta > Pinopsida > Pinales > Pinaceae > Pinus > Pinus taeda. The sequence goes on along the minus strand of APFE030464602.1, from coordinate 50,923 downwards.
AAACTATCATTTAGAACAATTAATTATTAGGTTAAGACCTTCCCACCATAGCCTCTAATGTTATGGAAAAATTGAACAACCACACTATTCCACTCCCATTTTTTAGGATTTCGTGGCCAGGGCAAACTCTCAACTATTACAATTTCCTCATAAGGTGACCCCTTCTTGCTAATTCATGCCAAAGCCTATGAATTTAAATGAAAATAAAACCACACATCTAATTCGCACACACTATGAGTTCAAGGTTTCAAAGCCATGGCCACTTTATAAGAAAATTTAAAATGGATTTTGTTTGCATTTTTTTTGTTGTTTTTTATTATATGTTATTTTAAATTATTTTATTAAATAGTCCCATGCTTGCAATACAAAATGGGTGGTAGTATTGTTGCATTAGAGGTCCAATGGCTAAAATAACTAGGAACAATGGCCTTTAATTTTCAAAATTTTGTTATAATATTTACCTCATAATGCACGGAAATTGAGCTTAGAGGTATATAATAGAAACCCTTTAAAGTGATAACCTCTAAATGTTCAAATGTCAATATAATTTATGGCAGGGGATCTCCATAAAGTTATCAACAATCATTCCAAGGTATTTGGAGTAATTCCTAAGGGTCTTCCACCTGCTCAAGATCATGACTGTAAGTTTTAACCCTGTACAGAAATTACCTGCATACGAATTCTAAAACACAGAAAAATAAACAATGCAAGAGCATAACACACAAAACACATATACACAGAGAGTTTCCCACTGGATCCCAAAACCGGGACTACCAGCTTGATTTTTCATTATGTTCCTTTCAATGTTATAATACATATTTATACATGTTGAAGCATCCAATACCATGGACCGAAAACCATCGCATCCAATACCATGGCATGAAAACCATCACATCCAATACCATGGATTGAAAACCATCGCGTCCAATACCATGGACTGAAAAACCATCGCGTCCAAAAAACATGTGAGAAAATCACGCACAAAACCATAGGTGGGTCCACAAACCTAACGTAGGGTCCAAAATCAAAATTTTCCGTGGCGCTACCCCGGACCCCATAAAGTGGGGTTATGGGTACCCCTCAAACCCCCTGTTAACTACATGGAAAGAATATAACACAACCCAACAAAGACTATTCTATTAGTTTTTAACCTAGACGTGTACCAGATCTAAATGAAGAAAGGAAAACCATACTAGAAGTAGAACCAATCTTTCAAACAAGTATTAAGTAATTGAGTAACTCAGTGCTTGTGTAGTAACTCATCAAATATAAGAAAGTACCAATCGAAATGTGACATGGGAAGATGGCTTATTCATGCAAAATCTATATCAGTTAGTCAAGCGTTGAGGATAACACTAGTTTGAAGTATAGGAGCATGGTAAGCGGTATATAATCCCCATGTTAAACCTAAAACCCATTATTAACCCCTAGATATTGAGTGATTACATTTGTATTTTTATATTGTTATGTAGGATAAAAACTTTCATGGTCCCATTTTATTATTGTTTTACACTTTATCTCATCTATATATATATATATATAAACACATACACACACTATGATTTCATGGCCATAGAAAACTCTCAACTATTACAATTTCCTTATAAGGTGACCCCTTCCTGTTGATTCCCATGAATTCCTATGAATTTCAATGAAAATAAAAGCACACATATACTTCACACACACCAGGAGTTCAAGGTTTCAAGGCCATGGGTAGTTCATAAGAAAATGGAAAATGGATTTTGTTTACATTTGTTTTTGTTTTTTATTATATGTTATTTTCATTTTTATTTTTTAATACTTTATTGCGTGTGTGTGGGGGTGGTGGTATGAGCCCCAGAAATGTAATTATATGGCTCAATTGGCCCTAACTCAGCTTAATCCACCATTCTCATTATTTTATTGCATGTTTTTTATTATATTTATGCTAATAGAGTGAATTGGGTTAGCCATTATGCCATGAAGTCTAATGTGTGCTTTATGCATATTTTTGGTCAATTTTGGGACAAAGTCAAAGGATTAATGAGCATTTGGTAGCCAATATTCAAGGAAAACAAGGGAGAGGATTTTTAGGAGGGTGTCCCCCTCATTTATGATCCCCTACCTCGAATCCTCCTTCAGGAAACTCAGAGCACAACAACCACATTGATGCATCAAAGGGGTAGTCGAGCAAGTGAAAAAGAACTGATGTCTATCTCTAATCTTGGGAGCCGAGCCTCCTTGATTTTAGGAGAGCTGTTGGAGGCTAAAGTTTTATAAATAGGAGGGCTTAGGTGCTCAGTAGTGTAGTTGGTTGTTAGTCAAATTTTCACACTTTTTTTGCAGCTCTTGCTCAGCTCATTTTCGAGCTTACTTTTGTGAACAATTTATGTAATGTGACTTTTATTTTGATAATGGAGATGAAATATTTTCTGAGCCAGCACTAATCTCTTTCAGAGGGCTGAAGCTCTTGGGTTAGGACCCAACCCAAGCTGCCCATCACCTCTTTCTTTGTACTTATATGTTTTTGCTTCAATTCATGAATTAAATTTCTGTTAGATAGATTCATTTTTCCTTGGTAAAATAAGTTGTTTTTGTTGGTTTACATAGTTGTTTCCATTTCAGTTGCTGAAGTAGGTCAAATAGTGGTAATTTAGAGATATAAAAAGGCCATCAATAGAGCCTGACTTCCTTTCCTCCTTTGGGGACCATGAATTGAGGTCGAGGTCTGCTTGCTATCATAAAAACATAGTTTTGCTTTTCCCATGCAATCTCTAGTGTTACTGTTTGATTCGGAGTTTAATGTTTTGCTTCAGATCCATTTTTCTATACTAATTTATGTTTTTGCAATAGATCTGTTTACATGCTTTCCTTTCCATATAACATTGTTCAGCATTTTATGTTCCTAGGTCAGAATTTAGGTTTAACATGAGATAATTCTATTTTTGGTACAACTAGCTCTTTTTTTGCTTAGTTTTGGTATTCAGATGTGCAGCTCTCTTACAACACACCTTTTCTCATAATACATCAATTAATCCACCACCATCACCTAATTTCTCATAGGTTTCACAAGTCATCTACCAGCCTTCACGAATCTGCCCTAATTTCTGCATTTTCCTCATAAGCTTTCCTCTTGCCTCTTGAACAAATCCAACCATCATTTCCTTTCCTAATCACCCTTGATGAGCTACAGACATCTTAACACCTCCCTCTAATCTTCAAATAACCTTTCCCACCATTTTCCCACCTTTAAAACCTCTTAAAACCACTCTTGGCATCATCTTGTAAATCCTCCTGTAGATCCTTTGCAGCCTCCTGTAGAATTTCCTGAAAGTGACTTTTTGAAGTCCTATTGTTGAGGAAGTCTCCAGAAGGTTACCAGAGGCTTCTTAGGACTCCCCCACACCTTCCTACACCTTTCCAAATACCAAGTCCACTTTCCTTCGCCACTGAATCTCTGTCACAACCGCAAATAGATAAATTACAAGCATAACAATTTCACATAAAAACACTCAAAAACCCAAAAAGATGTTTTTTTATCATTTCCTTCCAAAAGTAGCTTGAATAGATGTAATACCTTGTCATTAGTCAAGGCACTCATTTCATCAGTTTTCATCTCTTTTTCTATAAGAGTAGGGTTGGTTGGAAGAATTAGGGTTTGCTATGGTTTATGTTACACTCCAGTTTTCTTTATCTTTTTGCAAATAGAATAGCCTCTTTAGAGTTAGCTTTCTTTCATCACAGCTAAAAGCCTCTTTTGAGAATTCATAGAGGTTGGCTTAAGCTCCTAGTGATCTTGCGCGAGCTGACCAAGTGATAGCTTTCAGTAAGAACTAGTACTTGTGCATACAGCACCGTCGCTTCCAAGTTTGTTACGAACTACCAGGTTGATAAAAGTAAAGTAGGAAGCCCCAAGAATTGCAACATTCTTGCTTCAATACTGGTGCTCACCACTTTTTGGCACTATTGTCGGGGAAGCATCAGAGTATTTTGTGATTACTGCATTTCTTCTATTTTCTACTGCAAGATTCTGCCAAGTAGTTCATTTCAACAAAAGTAAAGTAGTTGTTTCTTTCAAATTCTACATTTCCTTGCTTTCATTTCAATTATGCAATTTCCATTTTAGCAAAAGTAGATTAGTTCTTTCAATTCTGCAATTTTTGTTTCAACAAAAGTAGATTAGCCCTTTCAATTCTGCAATTTCCATTTTAGCAAAAGTAGATTAGTTCTTTCAAATTCTGCAATTTTCATTCCAGATTAATATTTTCCCTACTTTCATTACAACTTTGCAATTTCTTTTCAGCAAGTTCATTTCAGTAGTTGCAATTTGTTTGTTCAATCAATTTCAGTTTTGCAGGTACAAGCAATGAAAAAACAAAAATCACCCAAAAAAGAGATTCCCTTTCATGCCTCGTAGGAACAGAGATAATTCAAGGAAATTCCTACCCAACACCCCCACCACATCACAAAGCCACCCTTCTCTCTTCTTCGGTGGCAGTGATCCAGGAGATCCTTTAGGAGAACAACCTGAAATATTTGAAGAACCTATAAGAGAAGAAGAGGAAGAAACCATCGCTCCTCAGACAATGGCTAAAAATAGAAATGCTAAGGGGAATGGAGAAAGAGTAGAGGGTACCTTTCCCATCCGAGAGACCAATGGGGACACTAAAATGAAGAACATAAGCCCTTCAGCCCTACCTCACTTCCATGAATTAACTACAGAAGATCTTGACACCTTCCTATTTGAGTTTGTTGTTATCTGTCAAACCTATGACTATGCAGAAGATGAGAAGAAGTTGAAACTATTTCCTTCTACCCTCAACGATGCAGCATTGCACTGGTTCATGGGGTTACCTCGCAACATCATCACAACTTGGGCTCAGATGCAGCAATCCTTTAATAACAAATATCGGGACTACTATAGGTCAAAAGACACCAAGGAAGAAATATTCTGAATGACCATGGGGAGTGATGAATCCTTAGAGGATTATGAAGAGAGATTCCAACTCAGTTATAAAAGGGCCAGGTGCACACTTGACCCTGAATCTCTAAAGTTGGTCCTACTTAGGGGAATTTCGGAAGACCTTCTCAACACCCTCCACTTACTGGCTGGGGAGACATCTACCAACTACCTTATGAAGACATCAACACTGCCTTTAGAAACCATTCTAGGGCAGCCAGAAAGAGAGGTAGGGGGAGTCAACCCATGGCCAATACCTCCTCATCCAGTTCATCCCTCAAAGGTAAATTTGGAAACATGCTGGAAGATTTCAAGAGTGAGATGCTGCAGAATCTTGCCATGTAAATGGACACCTTGCATATCAAAAGGAAACAAGAGGAAGCAGAGAGGGCTTTGGCCATTTTTTTTCCTAGGTGCACCAGAAGGCATCCTAGGAATGAATGTCCATTGAACTCTATAGAGGTGTGTTCAGTCTGCGAAGAAGATCACCCTACAAATAAGTGCCCTTCCTTGCCTGGACTTAAAGTTGTATACCAAGGGGCCGAAGGAGCCACTGAACTACTCTATTTCATAAACCAAAGGAGGCTGCATGGACCTAGACCTTACTAGTACAGGATGCAAGGGACATCCCAGGCATACTATAACCCCAATCAAGCCACTTCCATGCCTTCTTGGGGCCCCCCTACTCATCCTTCCTAGTGCAAACCTCCTCCTTGGTCATATCTATCTCAATATCATGCTCAACCAGCTACTCATTCATTTCACTCCTATGCTCAGCCACGACCTTAGTGGAATGCACCTCATCAGGGGTGGAGGCCCCAGTACAACTCTCCTCCCACTCTTTTCCCTCCACCACCTGCTCAACCACAACCATTACCTCCTGCTCCACCAAGGCAACCCCAAATTCCTGCTCAACCGAACCCGAACTCGAATAACAGACAGGCTCAACAAGTATATACTAGGGAACCTATGTTGTGGAGATTCAGGAGATTAACCTACGATCTGAGAAGGTTCTCCCAGATAGCCAGCCTCCCCCTAAGGAGGATGAGAAAGGTTAAGAGGAAAGTAAACTAAAATAAATTCCACCATTTCCTGAGAGATTATCTGGAACAACACAACCTACCACAGAAGAAACTGAACTTCTGGGAGAATTGAAATAATTATGTGTAAAAATGCCACTTCTCCAAGCCATAAAGGATGTGCCTATATACAAAAATATGATCAAGGAGAAGTGCTTCAAGCATCCAGGCAGGTGCAAGAGAGATGCCCCAACCATCAATGTCATAGGACAACTGGCTAACCTGATGTTGGGGTAGGTAATCTGTTCGAAGTATCTAGACCTTGGAAGCCCAGTCGTCAATGTCCACATCAATGGCACCATGATCCCCCATACCTTGATTGATCTAGGGGCTACCATTAATGTGATGACCAAGGACACTATGCTCAAGCTTAACCTCCAGGTCTCCCTGACAAAGACCACAATAGTACTGCAGTTAGCAGACCGCTCCACCATGACCCATAAAGGGATTGTCGAAGATGTAATGGTCTCCATCAATTCTTGGGAATACCCTGCTGATTTCCTGGTTCTCCATCCAAAGGAAAAGCTCACTGGGTATCCTCTCATCCTGGGAAGACCCTGGTTGGCTACTACAGATGCCTACATTAGTTGTCGAGCTAGGAACATGACAATCAAGAATGGCCATATGTCCAAACAGCTAGTCCTATACCCTCCTGCCCAACCTTTGCTAGAACATGATCTACCTCTCTGGTTGGAGGAGGAAGATGAGGATGAAGTCTATTCTGTACCACTGTGTGCAGTAGAAACTACCATGGGGGGGGGGGGACCACAAACTGAGGATGATATCATTGAAAACTTAATTTAGAATCCACCCCCCAAGTATGTTTCCATTAGAAGAGGTAGTGAAAGAAATCCAATACAATCCTTTAGTTGATTTCTGTGTGGCCGACCTGACCTCTCTCTAAGTTAAGAATATAGAGTTCAGCCCAGAAAGAACCTTGAAAACCAACTCATCCCTATCCACCTCTCAGGAGAAGGCACTGTGTAGCTTATTGAGAAACCACTTGGATGCCTTCGCTTGGAGCTATAAGGAGGTGAAGGGAGTGCACCCTTCAGTCTGTACTCATCACATTTACATTAAGGAAGATTGCAAACCAGTCAGGCAACCTCAAAGGAGGATGAATCCAGCCCTTAAAGACATTGTCAAGGAAGAATTGAAAATTTTACTGGATGCAGGATTCATCTACCCCATCTCTAACAGTGAATGGGTCTCTCCTTTGGTGTTATTGCCAAAGAAAAATGGTAAGTGGGGAATCTGTGTCAATTATTGAGAACTAAACAAGGCCACCAAGAAGGACCATTTTCCTTTGCCTTTCATAGATCAAGTGTTAGATGGTCTGGTAGGGAAAAAAAAAAATCTCCTTCCTAGATGGGTTTAGCGGGTACAATCAAATCCAAATTAGCCCGGATGACCAAGATAAGACCACTTTCACCTGTCCTTGGGGTACCTTTGCATATCGGGTCCTTCCTTTTGGTTTGTGCAATGCTCCATCCACATTCCAGAGAGAAGTATTGAGTATATTCTCTAAACTAGTTCATGATGCAATGGAAATATATATGGATGATTTTACTCCTTATGGTTCTAACTTTTAGGAAGCTTTATCTACCATGGGAAAAGTCTTGGACAAGTGTATTGAAATGAACCTGTCCCTCAATCTGGAAAAGTGTGAATTCTTGATGACTAAAGGGTCATGCAATCTCTCAGCAAGGATTACAGGTGGACCCCAACAAAATTTCCATCATCCAAAGGGTCCCACCTCCTCAAAATGTGAGATATGTCTGAAGTTTCCTAGGCTTAGCAGGATATTATAGAAGATTCATTAAATATTTTAGTAAGCTAGCCTCTCCATTGTTTGGTCTTTTGGGGAAAATGTTGAGTTCATATGGACTAACAACTGTCAAGAAGCCCTAGATACCTTGAAAAGTAAACTTGTGACTGCCCCAATTTTGAGAGGTCCAGATTGGGCCCTACCTTTCCACATTCATATAGATGCCTCAAACAAAGCGATAGCAGCAGCCTTAGGGCAAGTTGATGAGAAGATAGCTTATGCTATATACTTTATAAGTAAAAACTTGTCAAAGGCGGAGTTAAACTACACTGTAACCAAGAAGGAACTCCTAGTTGTAGTCCATTCCTTAAATAAATTCAGACATTACATCACAGGCTATCAGAGCTTCATACACATTGATCATGCTACAATTAGGTATTTAATGAACAAACCAGATGTAAATGCTCGCATCATTAGGTGGTTTCTTTTATTGCAGCAATTTGATTTAACCATTGTTGATAAGTCGGGTAAGGAAAATGTTGTTGTTGACTTTTTGTCTAGAGTAAATCTGCTTGTAGGTGAGGAAGGAATGCTAGATGAACAAATGCCAAATGAAAACCTATTTGCTATCTCAGTACTCTCTCCATGGCTTGCTAATATAGCAAATTACTTAGTTTTAGCACAGTTCCCACCACACCTATCCTCAAAGGAGAAGAGAAAGGTCATGAGGAAAAGTGCTCCTTTCACTTGGGTTGGGGCCAATCTCTTCAAACTTGGCCCAGATCAGATTTTGAGATGATGTGTCAGGGAGGAAGAAGTTTTTGACATTCTCCTGACCTATCATGATGGGCCTCGTGGAGGCCATTTTGCAGCAAAGAGGACTACCTTCAAAATTCTGCAAGTAGGATACTATTGGCTCACTCTTCATCAAGATGTGAGGAGATATATCAGTCAATGTGATCAGTGCCAAAGGATGGGGAAACCTACTCCAAAGGATGAGATGCCCCTGCAACCTTAAGTGACTTTTGAGCCATGTGAGAAGTGGGGCATGGACTTTGTGGGTATTATCAACCCTCCTTCAAACCAGAAACAATACATCATTGTGTGCACCGATTATCTGACCAAATGGGTAGAGATAAAGGCAATAAAGGTAGCAACAAAAGAAAAATTAGTTGAGTTTTTAAGAGAGAACATATTCTATAAGTTCAGGTATCCAAGAGAACTGGTTATGGACCAAGGCAGTCAGTTCACCTCCAATCTGATTGAAGACTTGCTCACACATCATAAAATCAAGCATAGGACCTCAACCCCCTACCATCCACAAGCCAATGGATAGGTCGAAGTCACCAATAGAGCTTTAGAGGGAATTTTGACTAAGGTAGTGAGCAGCAGTAGGAAAGATTGGGCAGATCGATTGGTTGAGGCCACCTGGACCTACAACACCACATGGAAGACCATCACTTGATTCACACTCTACGAACTGATCTATGGGAAGAAGGATCTGCTGTCAATAGAATTTGAATACAATACACTAAGGATGGCAGCTCAGCTGGACCTCGATCTCAACCATGCACAAAGGGAAAGGTTACTCCAGCTTAATGGATTGGATGAACAGAGATTGTAGGCCCTTCTCCACATAGAAGTAATCCAACTTCAAAGGAAGATATGGCATGACAAAAACATCAAGGAGAAGCAATTCCAAGAAGGAGATTGGGTGCTGCTGTATGACTCAAAGTATAAGGATTTCAAGGGAAAGCTGAGGACAAGATGGCTGGGACCCTACATAGTAGAAAAGTGCAATGACAATGGTTCAGTTCTAATTAGGACCATTGATGAGGAAGCCATTCCCATGCTTGTAAATGGGCATAGGTTGAAAATATACAAAGAGCCCCTCTCCAAGTAAGAATTTATTGAAGATCTGAGGAAAACAGTATTGGTAGTGGAGCAAGTCTCTGCCTCCACTCCACCCACTCAATAAATAAATAAATAAATAAATAATGAGGACTCCAATGACAACCTCTATGAGGTGCTTGAGTCCCATGATTAGGCTGAAAACCTCTTTTGAGGTGGCCCGATGATGACAAAAAAAAAATGAAGAGAATAAAGATCCTTGGGTGAAAACCTCCCTTGGAGGCACCCAGGGCAGGCAGGTAGGGTGAAAACCTCCTGGAGGCACCCTAATTGTCTTTTCAAAAAAAAAGAAAAAGAGAAGAACAGAAAAAGAGAAAATTGATTGTTTGAGTGCATTGCAGGTCACAGATCGACCCCACGAAGCAAGGGGACATGCCACCAAGCCTATTCCATATCCTCTAGACTCTTCTCCATCATCTCTGATTCTTTTTTCCATCTCTAGGTGTTCTCTTCTAAAGACTGCGCATCCTACAGGAAGCCCTGTCTGTTCTATAGGAGGCTCCTGTAGAAAACACAGAGAGCTCAAAATAAAGCTAAAAAGGAGATTGAAGAGCTGGGAATGTCCATAGAAAGCCTGTAGACCATCCTCCATTCTAACCCTCCATCCCACACCTACACCACCTCATTTCCAATTATTTCTTTCCTTCCTGCAAATAAAACACGGAAACCTGTTTTTCAAAAAATTGAGGAAATAAAAAATAGCACCCCTACAACTCACCCACAGCCTACCAAATGCTCCTCCATTACCATCATATTCTTCAAGAAGCCGCCTCACAGCCCCTACACAACTCAGCTAAAAAAATTTAGAGGGAGAAGAAGCTACAAGAGTTCCTGTAGGACCGCTATAGCAGTTGATCCCCTTAAAAATCAAGCTCCAACAGCATAATAGATGCAGCCACAAGTATGCAGAAGATGTCGAAAGCAAGATCCAGCAAAGAAGCACCTGTACAAAGCAAAAGAGCCACATATCAAGAAGCCACAAGCATATGGCAACAGGAGTACAGATATGGAGCACTAGAGTTTGGGCATGCAGCAACAACAAAGCCTTGCAGCACTATAGCACGAACATTTTTTACTTACAGGTAAGTGCCTAAACCCGTTCCTCTATTGCATCTGTATGATTCAAAACTGCGTAAATGAATGGAATGGTTGGGATTAAACCAGAAACGTGGCCAATTAGCTGGCCACCCTCTTCCAATTCGATCATGCTCATCCAAAGATCACACTGCACGTGTGTCTAGTCAACTCACGAAAAAATCTAAAAGGATAGGTAGTGGCAAATATTTTGAACTCCAGCGCCAACGATGGGAAGTGATTGCGGGCAGAAAGCATAAAGTCTCATGACGACACTATAGTGGGGACCAACGTCTGAATAATGGTAACATACCCTTTTCACCACCTCACCTCGTCACCGAAAACCTCTCCCGTAAGCATAAGTACGCACTCTCAAACTTATTCACCACCTTTGTTTCCATTTTATAGTCGTGCCCTCGACTGTAGTGAGCTCCCTACCACCTCCAAAGCCTCAAAACCATTGCTCTCTATCATTTTCAGAACTCCTCCGCTTATCGGGTTCTACAGGAACATTATCGGGTTCTACAGGAGCAGTAATAGGTCCTACAGGTTCCCTTTCTATAGGAGGACCAGTAAGTAGTCTTGCAGAAGGAAAAACAAGATTTTCATTCAAATTCGGGCTCGAAGAGGTAGGCTCATTGCAAACCCACTTTGCATTTTCATATATACAAGGGGTGATGTGATTTTGAGAAGAAATTGAGCCTGGAAAGGAAGAGGAATTGTATTCAAAAGTCTTCCTGCTTCTTAAGAAAAAACACAATTTTTGGCTATTATCTGTTTCTAAAGTAGTGTCTCCTTCTCCACCTTAATACTCACATATAATAGGAGTGATACAATTTTAGGGAGAATTGAGCTTAAAAGAAAGAGAATTTGCATTAAAAATTATGCCTGTTTCTTAAAGAAAAACACAGTTTTTCCCTCTGTTTCCTATTTTTTTTAAATTGTTGTCTCCTTCTCCACCTAAGGCATTCCAAAGAGTCTAAACATAATGATAGGAGGATTTATGTGGAAGGAACTTCTAAACTCAACTAGGCTACATGAACACCTCGAGGTAGTAGCCCTTTTTACCAGAGCCAATTGGATGCCATTCTTTGAAAAACTTCGTGGGTATGATGAAAAAATAACGCAGGAGTTTGCCCTATCCTTGATACCTCACTCAAAAACCCATGCCACTATTAGTTTCAGGGGTCTCGCCATGGAAATCACCCCAGAGTTCATCAGTAGGGTTACCAGTCTCCCACTTGGACTACCCTGGAGAAAGGAGGAAAAACCACTGGGTCAAGTTGCCAAGAAAACCTTCTTCCAGCCAGAAGAGCATCCTCTACAGGAAAAAAATGGCATCAGGAGAACAAGTATACCTTACCCTTGGGATGAGGTCAGTTATCAGATTATTAAATACATCTCTTGTGAAGGAAGATACAACATAGGCTATGGGTACCATTTCAGGCTGTTGCATGAGTTAAGATATGGCATGGATCTTCCTGCACCCCAAAAACTTAGTATTCCCTATTTTTTCCTCCAGTCCCTGATAGATTCGAGCATCAAATTGAAGGAAGGAGTTCTAGACCAATTGGCTCACCATGAGATAATTAAACTGCTGGTGGAAGAGGCCCTCCACAACTTCACAATACCCATAGCCTAGGATATTTTTAGAAATATTACAAGGGAAGACGATGTGAAAGCCCTCACATATGACCTCAGTCCATCTGAAAGCTAGGGAGAAGAATAAAAAGGGGAAGATGAGGAGGAAACCAAAGAAGAGGAAGAGAAAACACAAACAGAGAAAGAGGAACCTGAAACAGGGAAGGAAGAAACCCAAACAAAGGAAGAAAAACATGAAACAGAGAAGGATAAGATCACAACAGAGAAGAAGAAAGAACCTAGGACAAGAGGAAAAAGGACTAAAACAGAAAGGAAAAAGAATAAATCAGTGAAGATAGAGACTATAGCAGAAAGGGAGGAAACTAAACAAGAAGAGGAGGAAATTAAAACAGGGGCAGAAGAAACAAAACTAGTAGAGGTAGAAAAAACAAAAGAAAAAGAAACAGAAGCAGAGAAGGCAGAAGTGTCTCCTGAAACATTGGAAAGGGAGGCAGCAGTAGTTCTTGCTACACTCAACACCTCAGTTAAGCCCAAACCAAAGAGAAAAAGGCAACCATCCATGTATTTCAAGGCTCGAAAGAGCACCAGGATAAAAAGAGGGAAGCCACAGCCACCCTCAAAAGAGCCTATTGCCATTGAAGATTCTCCTACTGCCAAAAAGGAGGAATCTCCATCCAAAATTCCCATCACCTATGAAATATGAAGCCCTAGATCTTCCACTTGGAGGGAAAGGATAAAACTACAGGACTCCAAAACTGTCCTACAGGAGGTGCAAATCTCTCTACAGGAGACCTTGATAAAGCTACATAGGACTGAGAAACTTGAGAAAAGGGCAGAAGAGCAAATCAAGGGGAAGGATGAACAACAGGGATACCAGAATCTAACCCACAGCCTAGTTTAGGCTCTTATTACAACCTTCTAGAAGGAGGGAAAATCATCCCACAGAAGTTTGCAGTCCCTCTTTTCTTTGAGCTGGAAAAAGAAAGAGTAAGGAGCCACAGATGGATGCAAATTGCAAAGTCCAAAGGGGTGGAAGACATTGGCCACATGGGGAGCAAGCCTAGAGAGATGGGTAGAGAACTGGCCAATGTAAAACATGCAGAAGCAATCAAAAGATCTCACTTGGAAGTAGAGAATGAAATGTTAAAAAAACAGCTACAAGAAAGGGGAACCCCGATAGAAACTGAAATGTTAAGAAAATAGCTGCAGGAAAGGGAAACCCAAGTAGAGACTGAAATGTTGAGAAAACAACTGCAAGATAGGGAAACCCAGTTAGAATGCATGGCTAGTTGGGCGATGGAAGCACTTCAATGCAGGAAACTAGCCAAATCATATGGAGTATACCTCAAAGATCAGTGGCTCCAGTTCCAGATCAAGACTTTGGCCCGGAGAGGCACCACACCTTTTCAGGATTATGGACAATTCATGGATTCATGTGACCACAGTTTAGTAGAGGACAAGGTGAAGTTGGCAGAGTTTTATTTACATAACATGGCCCTTACTGATATGAACCTATGGGACCCCAATGCCGGGTTAGGAGACTTGCAGATGATGGCCATGGCATCTTGGAAGAGCCATGAGGAGAAAAGGGCAACAGAAATCAAGAAGTTAATGTAAAAAGAGCTAAATGAACCCTTAATGATCCGAGCTGAGCCAGAAAACCCCATGGCTCTCATTAGTGCCCACCAACACCTTGCAGATAATCCTCAGTGTATCCCAAAGTATATCAATGAGCAAGCCCAGGCTATTACACATTTTGAGGACATGGAGAGATTGTTTGGAGATGACTGCCTTCATGCCTACATGAGAAGATGGAACACATTTCCACACAATGTACAAATCAGGGAGTATCACTGCCCAAATAGGATGAGAGAAGCCTTGAGGAGAGTGCCACTGTATAAGCACTCTATGCAAAGTTTGAAGGCCAATTGGATTGGCCTCAAATTCAGTCCTCCAGTGCTACTAGGACTACTGGAAAGTGTAAAAGAAGAAGAACAACAAAAATAGTGGGAAGAGGTGGATAGAAACACAAGACTCCATGATAAGGAGGAGGATATCACATCAGAAGCATGGGATGTCAAGGAGTCCGTTAGGGCCATCAAGGATGAGGAGATAGACTAGTTGCTCAGAGGATGAGCAACCCACTCAGTAGGGGGGTGATGATGAGCCCCAGAAATGGGTAATTATATGGACTCATTTGGCCTCCTAACTTAGATTAATCCACCATTCTCATTAGTTTATTGCATGTTTTTTTATTATATTTATGTTAATAGAGTGAATTGGGCTAGTCATTATGCCATGAAGTCTAATGTGTGCTTTATGCAGATTTTTGGTCAATTTTGGGACAAAGTCAAAGGATTAATGAGCATTTGGGAGCCAATATTTGAGGAAAACAAGGGAGAGGATTTATAGGAGGGTGTCCCCCTCATTTATGACCCCCTACCTCGAATCCTCCTTCAGGAAACTCGGAGCACAACAGCCACATTGATGCATCAAAGGGGCAGCCGAGCAAGTGAAGAAGAACTGATGTCTATCTCTAGTCTTGGGAGCCAAGCCTCCTTGATTTTAGGAGATTTTTTGGAGGCTACAATTGTATAAATAGGAGGGATTAGGTGCTCAGTATTTTAGTTGGTTGTTAGTTAAATTTTTGCACTTTTGTTGCAGCTCTTGCTCAACTCATTTTCAAGCTTACTTTTGTGAACAGTTTATGTAATGTGACTTTTATTTTGATTATGGAGATGAAATATTTTCTAAGGCAGCAGTGTTCTCTTTTAGAGGGCTGAAGCTCTTGGGTTAGGGCCCAACCCAAGCTTCCCAGCACCTCTTGCTTTGTACTTATATGTTTTTTCTTCAGTTCATTAATTAAATTTAAGTTAAATAGATTCATTTTTCCTTGGTAGAATAGGTTGCTTTTGTTGGTTTACATAGTTGTTTCTATTTCAGTTGCTAAAGTAGGTCAAATAGTCATAAGTTAGAGATATAAAAAGGCCATCAATAAAGCCTAACCTCCTTTCCTCCTTTGGGGACCATGAATTGAGGTCGAGGTCTACTTGCTGTCATAAAAACACAGTTTTTCTTTTCCCATGCAATCTCTAGTGTTATTTTTTGATTCAGAGGTTAATGTTTTGCTTCAGATCCATTTTGCTATACTCATTTATGTTTCTGCAATAGATCTCTTTACATGCTTTCCTTTCCATATAGCATTGCTCAGGATTTTATGTTGCTAGGTCAGAATTTAGGTTTAACATGAGATAATTCTATTTTTGGTACAACTAGCTCTTTTCTTGCTCAGTTTTGGTATTCAGATGTGTAGCTCTCTTACAACACACCTCTGCTCATAATACATCAACAAAGCCACCACCATCACCTCGTTTCTCATAGGTTTCACAAGTCATCTACCGGCCTTCACAAATCTGCCCTAATTTATGCATTTTCCTCATAAGCTTTCCTCTTGCCTCTTGAATAAATCCAACCATCATTTTCTTTCCTAATCACCCTTGATGAGCTTCAGACATCTTAACACCTCCATCTAATCTTTAGCTACCCTTTCCCACCATTTTTCCACCTTTAAAACCTCTAAAAACCACTCTCGGCATCATCTTGTAGATCATCCTGTAGATCCTATGCAGCCTCCTTAGAATTTCCTAAAAGTGGCTTTTTGAAGTCTGATTGTAGAGAAAGTCTCCAGAAGGTTACCAGAGGCTTCTTAGGACTCCCCCACACCTTCCTACACCTTTCCAAACCCCAAAATCACCTTCCTTCGCCACCGAATCTCTATCACAACCACAAATAGATAAATTACAAGCATAACATTTTCACATAAAAACACTCAAAAACCCAAAAAGATTATTTTTTCTCATTTCCTTCCGAAAGTAGCTTGAATAGATGTAATTTACCTTCTCAGTAGTCAAGGGCACTCATTTCATTAGTTTTCATCTCTTTTTCTACAAGAGTAGGGTTAGTTGGAAGAATTAGGGTTTGTGTTACACTCCATTCTTCTTTCTATTTCTGCAAATAGAATAGCCTCTTTAGAGTTAGCTTTCTTTCATCATAGCTAAAAGCTTCTTCTGAGAATTCATAGAAGTTGGCTTAAGCTCCTAGTGATCTTGCACCAGCTGACCAAGTGACAGCCTGCATTAAGAGCTAGTACTTGTGCATACAACACCGTTGCTTCCAAGTTTGTTACGAACTACTGGGTTGATAAACGTAGAGTAGGAAGCCCCAAGAGTTGCAACATTCTTGTTGCAACACTGGTGCTCACCAGCAGGTGGGTGGGTGGAGAGATATCCTAACTAGAAAAATGTGGGTTAGGATTATTTTGCAATTAAATATCATGTAAATATTTATGGTACATGAGTTAGAATTGGGTACTATTTGATTAGGCATATCCAACACATCCATGACTACTACAAAAATCGATTCACATGAAAAATCCCAACCATGAACACGATAAAGCAAGTTAAAATCACTACGCTATTTAATTTACCAAATTATATATTGGACATGAGAAATACTACTATTTTACATTCAAACAATCATTATCTATCATATATGTTTATCCCTGATCAAATGGTTGATTGCCAAAGTGGAAAAGAAGTTGAACACCTACTGTAATTAGTGGCTCTCAAGAGAGGGGTGCTTAGTACTAGTCAAGCTATATTGGAAGTAATTATAGTATACTAATTATCATTGGCCTTAGTAATAAAATATGTGATGGAGGTAACGAGACAAGTATGATATAT
>APFE030464602.1:22120-33788 GCA_000404065.3 Pinus taeda | reverse complement strand
AAAGAATAAAGAGATTGTTTTAGCATCACTAGAAACATTGGTTGTCCTAAAATCAAATGGAGGTTGGGGCCTAAAAAACTCCTTCTCTCCTCCAAGACAATATCTAGAAAATAATTTTTGAGGTTAATCCAAGGCAATGTGTTATGGATTAAAGTAATTAGAATCAAATAAATTATCCTACTTATATAGAGGATTGGATAAGGAATGTAGTAAAACAAGTACATAATGTCTCAATAATTTGGAAAGTTGTTAAGTTAGATCTTCATTTGTTAGGTAATGGTTAATTTAGAAAGTATTCCAAGGTGATCAAGAGAAAATTAGTCTACACCCATGGGTCGGAAACAATGGATTGTATACATTATCCACTCAAATGTCTCAAGAGATAAGAAGTGAAGGATATTATCTACTTAGATAAGTTGTGAACTAGGAGAGGTCTACAAATTGACAACAACAATGGCTAATCTAGAATGAGATTGATCAAGGGGGAGAAATTACTATGACATGGAATAACTACAAAAATTAATTAAAATATATTAATATCAAAATAAGGAAATATGATTTCATTTCTTAACCCTCTATAATTATATAACATACCCTCCCACCACCTTAAGTATTTATCGGGCTTTGGAAGGTGTTACCTCAAAATTAACTCGAGCTCCATGGTCTCATTATGAAGATGGGAATAAAAATCCTCAATTAGAAAAGCTATTGGAACCAAATTTTAAAACCAAGATCAAACTCACTAAGATCTTTCCATTAATATAAATTTTATCTTAATCCAATTCCTGGATTTAAATTTATACCCATTAGAAAAATAAGGCCCTCTCATCCCTCCACATCAACATGTTGAATGGAACTTCCAAGTGGCATACATGGATCTACCATATTTCCCATAATCCAATGTGACTTCCACCACATTCTCATGTCATAGTACCTCTCAGCCACTATACCATACCATGGAAAACAACACTCTGCTAAGCCTTTGTAGCACAGAAAGACGTAAACTTTTACATTAATTACCAGGAAAATTTCTTGATCCACGAGTTCCATATACAATGGCTCATTACATTTAAACACTATAGATAATCATCAAGGTCCATGGTTAGTGATAATGTGACCCCGGCCACATTTACTCCACATACATACTATGTAGCATCCCCACTCCAAGTGGCACCACAACCAATCATTGTGTGTCACAATCACTTGAATATCATCCGTCTAATGGAAATAAAATGGATTTTTGGATGCATCAAGAACTTTTAACAACTTAAAATTTGATAATTTTTGCACTTAATGTAAAATACAACTTTCGCCCTCATTAATTTAGAAACATGGGATTGTATCATGTGATTGTTAGGGCATTCACGCATATGCATGTTCGAGCTTGATGCATTATTACAACCAATGGATCAATAGGCACTACAAGATACCTCTATTGTCCCAAGTCCTATGGTGATTGGATTCGAATAATGTATGCCACAATGTTAGTGTCACATAGGAACCCTACACCAAGTGGATCCACTCACCACAACCACGTGGCACTTATTGTTAGAAAATTATATATTACAGAGCAATGGAACACATAAAATATTGCAGAAACACAAACACAGAAAACACATAAAACAAGAGAGACACAAATATACGTGGTTCACCCAATTTGTGCTACATTCATGGAGAAATAGCCAGTCCTTCCTTTTATATTATGCAGCAAAATGAAGAGATGCAACCTACAACAAATCCATTGTAATTTCCTCTTCGCTCTCACAAAGTCTCCTCTCTCTTTCTCGCTCAAGATACACATATACACAGCCGCAAGATAATTCCCTCATATATAGGGAGGGGTTTCCTTCTAGGAGAAAAATGCTAAATTAAACATAAATTCTACCTTCAGATCATTCGCCTAATGAATGGCCCATATTGACTACAAAATTACAATATTTTACAAGGAAATTTTAAATCTATTTTCACCTTCAAGGGCACTCATAAAATCGCCATCCCCCTTGGACCCCCCTGACGATGATTAAATGGGAAACATTGCCACCCTGTTAGGAAATGGGGTCCAACACAACGATACCTCTTAATAAAGAAGATAATCAGGTTCCACACCCAATAATCTCCCACTTGGAGACTGATTATATCAACTCCATCGTTGCTTCTTTTGTTGGAAAATGCTTCCACTTTGGACCTGGTTTTTTCTCATCTTCATCATCATACTTGAAGACCAATTGAAACCGAGCAGAATCTCAGTTTCTCCCTAGTTACAACTTTTGTTAACATATCTGCAGGATTCTGGCTAGTGTGAATCTTTTCTAGCTTCAATTGTCCATCTTCCAACACCGACTGTATGAAATGGTACTTGAGATGTATATGTTTAGTATTGGAATGAAATTTTGAGTTCTTTGCAAGATGAATGGAACTCTATTTGTCACTATATAACCTTCCCATCTCTTTATTCTTACCCAATTCATCCATAAAAATTTCTAACCAAGTCATTTCTTTACTAGCCTCTATAGAAGAAACATACTCTACTTCCGTTATTGAATGTGCAACAACACTCTGCATTTTTTTGAAACCCACCTAACGGTTGTTCCACCTACAGTAAACACATGCCCTATGGCGCTCCTCCTATTATCTCTATCACCTTCCATATCTGCATCAACATACCCATGTATAGAAATGTTCGAACCACCAAAGCATAATGATTGATTTGTGGTACCTCTCAAATACTTGAGAATCCACTTCACTTCCATCCAATGTTCTTTTCCTAGATTTCTCATGTACCTTCTTACAACTCCCACTGCATGTGCAATATCAGGCCTTGTGCAAACCATTTCATATATTAAGCTTCCAACTACTGATACATATGTAACTTTAGACATATAATACATCTGTTCCTAAGTCTTGGGACACGTCTCCTTAGTTTGAAATGGCTAGCCAAAGGTGTACTAACTAGTTTTGCATTCTACATATTAAATCTTTCCAACACCTTTTCTATGTACTCACTCTGAGATAATGCCAATTTGTGATTTTTCTTGTCTCTAGTTATTCTCATACCAAGGATTTGTTTTGCAACACCCAAATCCTTCATTGCAAAAGAAATTTCCAATTTTGTTTTTGAGCACATTTATTTCCTACATGTTGGAACCTGCAACAAGCATGTCATCTACATACATTAACAATATAATATAGCGCCATCATTTTTCGTTTTGATATAAACACAATGATCAGAGTGGCATATAGTATGACCTTGTTCAGACATAAACCTGTCAAATTTTAGATACCACTGCCTTGGACACTGTTATAATTTATACAAGCTCTTCTTCAACCTGTACACTAGTTTTTCATTCCCTTTTACCTCATATCCTTGCAGCTACTGCATATAGATCTCTTCCTCCAAATCCCCATGGAGAAAGGCCATTTTTACATCTAATTTTTCAAGATGAAAATATTATTCTACTACTAGACTTAAAATAGGTATGATTGAAGTCATTTTAACAACAGGAGAAAATATTTCATCAAATTCTATGTATTTCTTCTATGCAAACCCCTTCAATTAGAGAACTTTTGAGGTTTAAAATGGGCCTTCTAAGAAAAATGTACAACCAAAATAAACTTTATAAGAACCAATAGGATTCAAGATGATGATGTCAACCATGGGGCTTGATTCACCATTTTTGAAGTAAAAAAGTAAAAGGATTACAAAATAATGAACTAATAAAATTACTTTTTCAACTTGTATTTTCAAATTATCTCCCTAAGGTTTTGCTCAAATTTTGAGCGGAAGTACTCGTTGGATGCAAAATTTAATTCCTCATCCAACGAATACCCATGTTGCATACTTTTGATGGACCCTGCTACATGAAAAAACATTATTGCAATCACATTTTTCATGTATTTCTAATTTTTCATGTAGTAGGGTCCATCAAAATTATACAACATGGGCAATCCTTAGATGTGAAATCAAATTTTGCATCCAAATAGTGTTTCTACTCAAAATTTGAGTAAACCCATAGGGAGATAAGTTGAAAATACGAGTTGAAAAAGTAGTTTTTTCTTTTATCCCTCTAAACTTTGATGTTGTAATATAATCTTATTTTATTATTTCCACTATTATTTTTATAATTTCCTTAGGATACCCATTTTAGACCTCAAAATTCACCTAATGCACTACAAGTCTAGATTTATACCTTTTTATACCTCCATCTTCTTCCTTAAACCTATAAGCCCATTTATTTTGCAATGCTATTTTACCTGCAAGCAACCTAACTAAGTCCCAAGTCTGGTTATGTACCAAGGAGTCATTCTCTTCTTTCATGTCTAACTCCCACTTCTTCTTGGTTTCTACCTTCATTTCTTCTTCATAACATTTTGGTTCACCAGAATAAGTCAATAATACATAATATAATGAAGGAGAGTGTTGTTCAGGGGGTCTACTTATATTAGTAGATCTTCTAACACCACTTTCAGGTGTTTGAGGTGCATGTTGTTGTTGTGATTATTATTGTTTTTGTGGCTTTTGATCATTATGATTTCCAGACACCTTTACTTTTTTGTGATCTCATCAAGCATTCTATATTCTCTATTTTCTTTTTCACATTTCTTTTCATGTATTTTATCCTTATAAAAGATCTTTTCATGAATATGACATCTCTACTCTTAATGATTTTGTGATTTTCATAAGCATATAACTAATAACCAAAATCATTAACACCATATCCAATAATGTACATTTCTTTGATTTTACCACAATCTTTGTTCTATTTTCTCTATTAATCTGGATAAAGGCTTCACAACCAAAAGTCTTTAAAATGAGTAGTTTACCTTTTTACTTGTTCATGCCTCCTATGGAATACCACCATCCAAGGAACTTGAAGGCCCTCTGTTTATTAAATAAACAGCATTATCTACAGCATCTTCCCAAAATTGTAAAGGCAATCGTGCATGCAATTTCATTCACCTTGTACGCTCCATGATTGTCAAGTTCATCCTTTCTGACACAACATTTTCCCATGGTGTTCTTAGAATTGTCTTCTCTCTTTGAATTCCATGCTCTGAACAATACTTATCTAACTCTTTGTTGCAATATTCTCCTCCATTGTCTGATCTGAGACACTTCAACTTCTTTCCTGTCTCATTCTCAACCAAAGCTTTCCATTCCTTGAAAGTATCAAATACATCAAATTTATTTCAAATACAATAAATCTAGGTTTTTTTTGTTGCATCATCAATAAAAGTAACATAATAACGAGAGCCACCGAGAGATGATACCTGAGCAGGTCCCCATACATATGTATGTACAAGCTCTAATTTTTCGCTCTTCTTTTATTTCCCAACTCTGAGAAACCTGAATCTCTTATGTTTTCCATAAACATAATTCTTTCATAAATCTAAATCAACATACTTCAAACCTGGCAACAAATTTTTTAACTAAAGAATTTGCATCCCCTTCTCACTCATGTGCTCGAGCCTATGATGCCACAATGTTGTATCCGCTCTTGTGGATGTTGTAGTGATTTATTCTCAAAGATGTACAAAAAGAACCCACTTAAGATTGTGGATGACAAACAATCTCAACAAAATAAATGGTTGTTAAACATTGTAGATCTGCAGTAACTGATAGAAACAAAACCTGCCAAAGTCCTGATCTATACCACAATCATAGTTAAACAACAAAAAGAAATAGTAATAATGCCAATCGTCCAATGTAAAACAGATATACAAAGAATAGTTTTATTATAACACATGTGAAGGGAACAAATAAATGTTACCAATCCCCCTCTATGGGATGGGTTCTTGGCTATCCTCAAACGTATTCAACTTGTGTAGAGTCTCTCTCCTCTATAATGTGTAAACCTAGGAAAAATATGGTGTGCAACAATGAAACTAATCAGAGTTACAACAGTGAGTGCAACAATGAAAATAATCAAAAGTGAATAATGAATATAAAACCCTTCTATTTATAACAAAATATTGAGTTATCCTTGAATAATGAACAATAATAAAATATTATTAACCCCATTCTTGGAATAACCACTTGGAATATTTTATTATATTTGTTTAGGAGGGAAAAAATAAATAAACTTTTATTTAGAAATAATAAATAAATAAATGATTTATTTATCATCTCAAGAAATTAGTTAAGGAATAATAAACAAATAATTATTTATTTAATTATTCCTAAGGGATTTAGTCAAATTTGACAAAGAATAATAATTAGTTAGTGATTAATTAATTATAAGATAATTAATGATTTATTTATTTATTTTTCAAGATTGGGTCAAATATGACAAGGAATAATAATTGAAAAATGGTTTCATTAATTATTCCTAGAAGAAAATCAAATAAATAGTGATTTATTTAATTATTCTTCATGGGTTTGACTATTAATTACTTAAAAAAGGTGGTTTATTAAGTAATTTCTCACGGTGAAAGCAATTTTACTATGGTAAAATTGGCTTTACATGGTGTACTTCGATCCATATAGTAAATTAGGTGATCAATTTTTTGGTGATAATAGATTGCCCCCCAATGTACGAGTGTTAGAAGAAAAATGTATGACTAAAGTACGTTGTAAAGACACAATCACTAGACAAAACAGTGGAGTCAGAGAGAGAGAGAGAGAGACCAATAAAGATAGAGGGGAAGAGACTAATGCAAGTCTCTTTTTGTGTTGTGGTACCGGACCTGAATGAGGTGGGGGAGGCATACCCATACCCGTCGAGATAACTTAGTACAAAAACAATGGTGTGCCCAGAAACATAAAACTGAGCAATGAAGTACATGCTGAATGGTACATGATGTGATGACATAACAGAGCCAGAAATAATACAATCTGTCCCATATACATAATGCACCTGGAACAACATGAGCTAGGACTGAATACAATAATATTTGAGTACATGATATACAAAGTCCCTTCCCTAAAAAATATGGGTGAGAGGGAGGGTAAAACAACCAAAGAAGCCCCGTTGAATAGAGAAGGGCTCTGCAAAACTGAATGGATCATCTGAAGGAGACGTGCATGCTATGAACATTGTGATCGTTAGGAACTAAACCCATCTGTTATCACTCAGGTTGTCCCTAAGCTCCTGAAGGGATACGACCGAGGTAACCACAAACCAATCTTTGGATTGCAGGTTCTAGCCCACCCGCAATCGGAGAGGGCTCTCTCTTAATGATTTTAGCTTTGTTGATGATGATTTTAGGCTAGCTATTGGGTTCTGTCTGTTTTGTTTAATTTTGGATGGAGTTTGAATGGAAGGAAGTTGCATTCAAGTAGAGAGGCAAGGGATAGTGTGATAAGTTTCAAACCATTGGGCATGGAGTCATGGATTAAGGATTGTTGTTGTGTTTTCTTGGTCACAAGAGGATTATAGAGCAGGATAGCTACACATGAAACAATACCAATTGCTAAAAAGATGGGATGAAAGTCAGAGATGAAAGGCAATTAAGAATCTTTCATCAGCTAGCAGAGAAGGGAACTGAATGAATGGTTATCTAGGAGCAATTAAGAATTCCTAAGTAACATTCATATGTGAAAGAAACAGTGTAAACATGATCATTTAAGTATGCATATTTATAACTATTCCTGATGAAAACATGTAGAAATCACAGAAATTGAGCATAGGGTGCTGCCAAACAAATCCTAAACTATTCTTCCTTTCTGTAATTTTAGATGGTGGAACATAGATGACAAAACAAACATGAAAAACTAAACAGAGTTAGGGAACACTTATTGAACCATGTAGAAGCACAAGAATTCCATAGTCACTCTTCATCCAATTAAACACAGTACACAGTTCATTCTCTGAGCTCTTAAGCAATCTTTGATTATAGAAATTATCACATGTACAGTGCGAGTCTCTGCTCGGGCAGAACATCAAACCAACAAAGAAAAACCCTCATTACATTTTCAGGGTGGTTTATATAGGTAAAATATCTAAAGTATTTATTACAACTGACCTAAACAGGTCTGTGGGAACGCTTTTAAACCTAAATTTGTGTTGGAATTAAATGCAAGAAAATATCCTTTAGGTTGCGTCAGAGGCAGCCGGATCAGAATGAATTAATATGGTGTCTTTGGTGACCTGGTGCAGTGGTTCTGTAATAACTGTGCTTTGAGTTCTGGTCCACTGATCTTATGTGAGTTTTAATGTGCAGTCATTTATGTTGGTGAGCTTTGAATGGTTCCTTAGCTGCTTCTTGACTTTCAAGGTTTTATTTTAATGTTTCATTCACCTCAAGCCCTGACAAAATCTTCACTAATACACTTTGCCGCAACACTGACACTCTTTGACATGGTTTTTGGCTTCACATCTGCTCTGATAGTCTTCAATGTCTGAACTGGGTCTCTCTCTGTCTTCTGATACGTTAAAATTTGCAAAATCGGGCCTTTTTTGCCCTTTTCGGCACAAATATGGCTGAGGAATCAAAATATTCCCCAATATGGCCCATTTCCCGTAGCGATGCGCGATTAGCGCTAATCGCGCATCGAAAACTACCTCAGAATTTTGATCCGGGGCTCCGAAGCTTAGATTTTGCACTTGCGCGTTTTTTCAGCTACTGACATCAGCATGACGTCAGTGGTACAGAGGATGACATCATCATAACGTCAGCAGTGGGACCCCCTTGTAGGGATGTGACATCAGCGTGATGACGTGGTAGTATGGCAGGGTGATGATGTCACGATACGATGGCAGGAGACCGACGCAGGTCGGAAGGGGTGAGGTGGAGGCGATGTGGCAGGGTGACGTGGCAGGATGACATGGCGCCCACGTCACGCAAGGGGAGAACGGTAAGCGGTTGGCGTCGGACCGCTTTTGGTACGGAGGTGGTATTTGTTAGGGGCGGCCCGATGCAATGGGATGCCGCCAGCTGTCCCATTGTACGACGGTGAAACCGTTGGGCATCGAGTGCTAACTAACCATCACAAAAGGGCGCCCGATATGTATGAGAGCCGTCAGATCTGGGAGGGTTGATCCGACGGTGGACGGGAGGAGAAGATGCACGGGTTTTAATAAAAGTGTGTGCGCGATAAACTTTAATATTTGTGGTCGCGGGTGGGTTTGGACTTTAGGTTAATGATTAATATGTTTCGGTGCTTTGGTTATTTATTAATCAAACATCAGAAAATCCCAAAAATGTAATGCACGGGGGTTGGTTAATGCATTTGGAGGGGGTTTTTTGTGTTTTGGAAGGAGTCCAAACACCTCGGAGGGGAAAATTATGCAGAGATGAGGGTTCTTACTAAGATCCAGGTGAACTTAGTAATTCCCAAGGGGATATTTATGGTTATGTTTCAACCAGAGGGAGGGGATATTTACATAGGGGAATTATTAACATAGTTTTAGTAGGGGGAAGGGAAATAGATACGGATTTACATAGTAATGTCAGGAGTTAATATGAAAATGACAAGAAAGCGCTAAGTCTCAAATAACTTAGGCTTTAAAGGGGAGATAGACCTTTGTAGAGAAAGTATGGACCCTCCTTGAGTAAAGCAGATTTTTACCAAGGCAAATGATATGGAAAATGATGAAACTAAGGGATATCAAGCAGATCTTGACCTCTTTAGGGGAAGTTAATAAATGATTTAGGGAAGAGGAAGAAGGGGAAGTTAGTCATGCCTCGCTTGAGCTCCTTCATACGGTTTCTTGCCTTGCAATACTGATTTGAATAGATATAACATTTGAAAACAGAAAACTGATCACAATCATTGATTCTGCAACCACCAAACTACCTACCCAACCTACTTACCTAGCATTTTTTCTTCTTTTGGTTTGGGTGCACTTAGACTTGCAGACCCAGCTTTTCAACTTTTTCTTTTGCACTGTCCTCCTATCTATATCTACACTTATTTCTTCCAGGGGCTCAGATTAGGCTTTTGAGCACCCTTGTTTCTCTACCTATCTAAGAATTTGCCAAGATTAAGCTGTTTGGACAGATTATTCATTCTCTATATTCTAAAATAGGAAATTGAAACCTAGGGAGACCAATATTAAGCTATTTGGACCTCCCTTTAGCTGAAAATTTGACAAAAATGGAATAACTCTTCAAAATTGGGATACAGCAATTGAACTTAGACTAGCACACTTTCATGGCCTCCTTCTTTGGTGTCTGTTAGCAAATATGGAGCATTGCAACATGCAAAGTATGACATATTTGGCCTTTAAAATTGTCAATCATGAAATATGAGTAACCTGTTGCAGCAGGAGGCTAATAGTGGCTCCACTTGGGGATGGCTTCTCCTTGTGAAAATCCAAGAACAGCAGGTCAGACTGCCTTGATCTTCTGTTGTTGTTGTGCATTGAAACTTCTCAGTGCTGACTGTTACATTGATTTGAAATTTTGGGCTGAAAACAACACTTTCCCTCAACTGATTTGCTTAATGAGCTATGAAGCACTGCCTGCTTTCTTCTACGTGCTTTAGCATCCGGACTGTTACAAAAATAAAATAAAGTGTTGATATATACAAACATTTATGTACAGAAAATAACACCATCTGTTTTTTCTCAATCAAAAGGGATCATTGTAATGTTTTAACATTCGACCATTAACAGGGCCTTCTTCAGCTGTGCTGCCATCTAGAGATTTGAGAAAATATATGTTATTGCCTTGCATAGCGCTGATAATGTATGGACCTTTCCAAAGAAAATCGAATTTTGCATGTTTTCCCTTGTCCTCTCTTCGTGAGTCCCACCTTAGAACTTTGCTGCCAACCCAGAAATCCTCTGCTTTAGCTTTCTTATCAAACATCTTTTTGAGCTTCTCTTGCAACATTTGAGCTCTGTGATATACTTGCTCTCTGGTTTGCTAAAGATGAATGGTTTGATTAACTCTTCTCTGCATGTCATTTGGTTCAACCTGAATCTCCTATAACAGTTTGATAGTAGGAATGCCCAAAGATGAAGGAAATCTGGCTTCCATGCCATTTACTAGCTCATAAAGGCTCATCC
The DNA here is from genome assembly GCA_000404065.3 of Pinus taeda. Classification (NCBI taxonomy): domain Eukaryota; kingdom Viridiplantae; phylum Streptophyta; class Pinopsida; order Pinales; family Pinaceae; genus Pinus; species Pinus taeda. Next base: position 22,836 of record APFE030464602.1, on the reverse strand, counting down.
CAATGGATTTCTTGGTTGACAGTCTGTCTGCCCATACAGCATTTGTGAGTTTCCTATGCCAGTTCTTTTTGTTTTCCTCTAGCAGCTTCTTTATGATGTTGATGAGGCTTTTTTTGGATGATTCGTCCAAGCCATTACCTTGAGGGTAGTAAGCTGTAGAGTGGCCCAGGGTAATGTGGAATTTATGGCAGAAGTTGATCATCTTTTTGGATTTGAAGGCAGAAGCGTTGTCAGTGATGATTTTCTCAGGGCAGCCAAATCTGGAAAGGATATTTCCCTCAAGGAATTGGATGATGGTGGAGTCGTTGGCTTGTCTACATGGGATGGCTTCAATCCACTTAGTGAAATAATCAGTGGCTGTTAAAATCCACTTGTGTTGGCCTGAGGAAGAGGGATGAATTTCTCCAATGAAGTCGAGACCCCATTGTTGAAAAGGATTTTCGGTTGAAATGGGCTTAAAGGGCAAAGGCAGTAATTTTCTTTTCCCTTCAAATATTTGGCATTTGTGACATGAAACAGCAAATTTCTTGACATCTGCAAATAGAGAGGGCCAATAATAACCAGCCCTTAAAATTTTGTCAGCAGTGGACTTCTAATATAAGTGTCCTCCACAGTCCCCTGCATGGAATTATTTCATGATGTTGTTAGTTTCATTCATAGTCAAACAATTAAGCAATATTCCTTCATGATTTTTCCAAAACAAGGCACCATCTATG